>JABUQX010102863.1:5000-12500 GCA_015478945.1 Trachelipus rathkii | reverse complement strand
AACACACAGACAACCTAATCTCATCTGCTAACAAGAAACTAAACATATTAAGAACCATCGCTGGCACAGACTTCACAAACAATAAGCCAACATCCACCACTATATAAAAAATTCATTCACCCCGACTAAACTACGCTTCTCCAACCCTGGCACCCAGTACTGACTAAAAATAACGTAAAGAAACTGTAAACGACACACATCAAAGCTCTAAGAATCATAACAGGATGCACACCAACAACACCACAACACCTGCACGATGAAACCAAAATTCTACCCATAGACACACACCTGGACATGATAGGCACACAATTCTTTTCCAAAACTCAAACACCCCAACACCCATGCCACATTGCACTCTCTACCCCTACCCACCCCAGACTCAAACAATCTCCTTCTTGCCCTATATTACAAACAAATCCTGAACAACATTTCACCACCACCAAACAACACAAAATACACCAAACAAATCCACGCGTCACTAACAGAAAACCACTTAAGACGCAGACCACCAAACAACATTTTAAACAAACATCCACCAGAAATAGCGCCAGAATTCAACTCACTATCAAGAACTAGTCGGTCATCCTTGGCAAAGCTAAGATGCGGCCATCATCCGAAATTACAATTCTACAAACACAGATTCACCCTTAACTAAACCACTACAAACATCTGTCAAAACTGTAGCCAGGTTCCGGAGGATTACGAGGATACAACCCACTTCTTTCTCTCCTGTTGTTTAAATAATTCTCAACATAGAACAACGTGTAACATAACATCCCTGGAGGATCTCTGGAGGAGACCGGTTGCGTCGGCGGGGTACCTGGGCGCGGTGTGGTCTCTCCCATGATGGGGTGGTCAGGGGTGAGAAGGGAAAATATAAAAAAAGTATATATATATATATATATACTATATATATATATACTGCTCTATATATATATGGCATATATATATATATATATATATATATATGCTGCTCGTTACTCTTTTATAATATATATATATATATATATATATATATATATATATACTTAATATATATATATATATATATATATATATATATATATATATATATATATATATATATATATATATATATATATATATATATATATATATAACCTAACAAAATAACCCTTCTATATATATATATATATATAACTTAATAATATATACTATATATATATATATATATCATATATATATGCAAATTCACCAAACCCAAACAGTAAATTTATTATCTTTTAATCACATGAAATCCGCCTCATATTTTATATTATTATTATTATTATTATTATTATTATTATTATTATTATTATTATTATTATTATTATTATTATTATTATTATTATTATTATTATTATTGTGTGTGTGTGTGTGTGTGTGTATTATTATTAGGTAGGTAAAATCATATTTTAAGGAAACATTTTGTCAATTCTTTTGAATTTGAGGATAACATTTTATTACGTGTAACTTTCCTTTCTTCACATTGGGCACGAATATATATATATATATATATATATATATATATAACCTTATATATATATAACTCTTTCTTTCTTTCTGCTGCACCTTATATATATATATACAACCTTATAACCTGCCTTATAACAACCATATATATATATATTATTACTGACTTGCCGTCGGAGTTGGATGTGTTAAAAACAGAAGGAAAGAAAGGAAAAAAGAAAGATAAAAAGAGAAGATCTAGTGCAGAGATTGGGAAGAGGGCTGAAATCTTCATTAGAACTATTATCAGAAAGTTCTAAAAGATTTTTGTTTGAGAAAGAAGGATGCTCCTGATGACTTAAGGCCAAATTATTATTTAGAATCAGCGAACAAATTTATCAACATCTATATATGAAATATTTAAGAATTTCTATTGAGGCAAAGATATGAAATTAAAATCAGATTTTATAATTAAGCAAAATTAATTTTATTTAACGAAATTTAGGAGTGGAGCAACAAAATTTTTATTCCAGTTCTTTTAAAAAAATTACTTATTTTAAATAGACAATGAAGTGGCGTCTGAAATAATTTCGGTGAGGAAGAGCAAAATTATCACATCAGTTCTTTTCTACAAATGAATAAAAAAATAATTTGGACTTAAATATAGAAGCTGTTGTTATAAATGATTATTTGGTCTACTTGTGTAGGTTTCGATGCAGTTGGTCAATATGAGTATTATATTCGCAAGGCTCTTGGGGCTGGGAACCCCCTTCTGCTATTTTACTCTTCCCATGAACAATCGTAGGAGTACCAAATATACATTCTGCGATTGACACCACCCTGCATCCATGCGGGACACGGTGTTTAGAATAATAATAATAATAATAATAATATATATATATACTTTTTATGCTTATATATATATACTATATATATATATATATATATATATATATATATATATATATATATATATATATATATATATATATATATATATATATATATTCAATTAAATAAAGCAGTCAGAATATCTTAAGTGATTTTGCATTTAACTTGTTTAATAATAATAATAATAATAATAATAATAATAATAATAATAATAATAATAATAATAATAATAATAATAATAATAATAATAATATAATAATAATAATAATAATAATAATAATAATAATAATAATAATAATAATAATAATAATAATAATAATAATAATAATAATAATAATAATAATAATAATAATAATAATAATAATAATAATAATAATAATAATAATAATAATAATAATAATAATAATAATAATAATAATAATAATAATAATAATTTTAAGCATCTGAAGCTTCAATGTCTACTAAAAGTGTTTGTTTTCCATCAAAGTGTTTTAACTTTCCCCGTAATTCCTCTAAAGATCTTGACTTGGCTTTGTTAATTCTTTTGTATTTGACATCTTTGGGCTTTGTAACCGACCTATGATTGCTCATTACTCGGTTATAGGTAACTTGTATCAATTCTTCTCTTGGAGAACGTTTAACGTAAGAAGGATGAAGATTATTTAACTTTTCGTAGGAGCCAAATAATGTTCTCTTATTGGGGAAAGACTCTGACGAAGGCAATGGTGGAAGACGACTTCCAAATCCACTGTCACCATCATCCGACTGACCATCGCTTAGGGTAGCGTCAGAATCAATTTCATTTTTATCAAGACCAGGCGAATCACTATAGTAGCATTTCAAATTTTTAAGCGAAGTCGAATTCGGGGTATCATTGGGAGATATAATAATTGACGATGAGGATGAGCTATAATCGACAAAAGACTGATGTTTGTTTAAATGAAAATTATTAAATTCATTACAAGGGCTAAAATTATGCATACCAGAATCATGGTCTTTAATGTTTTTAGAAATTTTTATAACCGAATAATGAGAAAATGGTGTGGAAGATGCTAAAGCCGAAACTGCATTAGAACTTAGTATCCTTCCAGCTAAATTCTTTTGTTAGTAACTCATTTCTTAGTTTATTCATTGTAGAAGAAGGACTATTATCACTGTCTTCACTAGAACAAGAAGAAGTTGAAGATAGAGAACCATACGAACATTTAATTTGATTTGGATAAGCGATTCTGCTGTTAAGAGAACATGTAACCCCTCTTGATATCATTTCAAGAGCATCAGACACACTTCTCATTACTTTAATCTCTCCTTTCCCTGTAGGAAGTGCAATTAACGAATCGTAATTATCTTCCATCATGATAGCACTATCACTATCATTTAAACTTTCAAAATCACTTTTCGATGAAAAATTTAAGGGTTTTTCATCATTTTTTGCATTGTAACTTGTCTCTGAAGGCAAATCATGATGACTCACAGATTCAGTATTTCTTGAGAGCTTAAGATTTGGCAAAATTTTGTTCAGTTCATCTGTTCCTTGTTTCTTTAACAAAGCCAAAGATAGTGCGCATATTCGATTGTGCTGGATCCTTATCGTATTATCCTTATGCTGAATTACAGACTCCAGTTCACTTCTACTTCTTTTCAAGTTGCTTTCAAAAATAAGAAGTTGGGACTGAATTGACTGAAGATAGGCGTGCTTTTCCGCTTTTAACTTTGCAACTAGATGACTCTGAAATATTGGTGTAAAATTAATAAGATTATCATAATTATCTTTCGTACACATAATTAAATACACAAAATACTGAACATTTGTAAATTTTTGTATACCTTCTTACATTGTATTTACATTTAATTATATATATATATATATATATATATATATATATATATATATATATATATATATATATATATATATATATATATATATATATATATATATATATATATATATATATATATATATATATATATATATATATATATATATATATATATATATATGCTATTTTGTAGCCCCGTTCACCTCCTAAGAAAAACGGGCTACCCCGAGATATTGTGCCACCACAGAAGGTCGAGCCCAGAGATCCGTTAGAACTTGCGACTTGCAGTTGTGTATGTTGTCCGTTATGTCTGATCAGTCAATTTATATTATTGAGGGAGGGAAGGTGCCTAGAGCAAAGAGGGGATAGCGTTACGCGAGTTTGACGATGCAGAGTTTGTTGTGCAGGGGATATTTCGGGTGGATGTAGTTGAAATTTGGTGTTATTTGGATATTCGGAGATAGTTCTTTGAGTTAATTTAGTATGGATGTGTTTAATAATGGGCGAATCTGGATTGTGGGGAGGAAGCATGTTCTATATGTTAGAATAGTTAATACTTGTGTGAATATTTTCTTCCTAGGTCCTAGGTGCAGAAGGGTTTTTGTAATGCAGTTTTGTAATGGGGGTTTTGATGCAGTGAGGGATTTACTGGAGAATTGAAAGTTGAAAGCCTTTCATCTCAAGATGGACTTTTAAGGAAGAATTTTTCTTTCATTTGGTAGATGATTATATGATGATGTATGAGTGTGGAAGGAAGCAGCCTCTTATTATCCTGAAAGGTTTATTTTGCACAGTTTCTAATTTCTGAAAATTTAATTGTGATACTGTGGGAGCCGAAGCAGGTGATGCATAATTATGGAAGGGGAGGAGGAGGAGGTATTGTCTACAATATTGTGAGGGTTTCTTTATTTTGGCCACAGAGCTCGGCAGTATTTAATACTTTCATGTATCTAGAGTTGTATTTACAAATACATTCATTTCGATGTATTAAATACAATATACTATTTAACTATAACTACTTCTAACAGTACATAAATACTGCACTTAAATACAATCAGAAACACGTCTATTCCTGTTCCAACAGTATATGATTGAGTACATGTAACACCTCTCCTGCGTTTGTTGCCTGATTGAATTAGTAGTGTCGTTTGTCAGGGACGTAAATGGATATCGAGCTCTTTTCTTTTAAAATGTTAATCACTCAGCGATGGGAAAGTGTTCAGCACTGTAGAATAAGAGCAGAAGTCCAAAATATGCCGAGGTTATTAATATATTGAATTGAACAGTAAAATTACGCAGTCCAACTAGATGGAATTATCTCTTTGATTCACTTCAGTGCAGCTTGAACACAAAAAAAAACTTCAAGACTTGATGACTGCTCGTGAAATATCAACGTTCAGGAAACAAAGAAATTGAGTTTCTTACCGAGTAGGTTGTAGTCTTGATACCAATTGCGACGCCAATAGATCGATTGAAGCGAAACAACTAAAACTGATATTATGGAGAACTCTTGCCAACACTTCTAACAGTTGAGAACAAGCTATAACAGACACAAGCTGCAGAGCTTTACAAATTCTGTATCAAAACTACCTGACCTTAGCTAATGAACAACTAGTTATTTTTGCAAATTTTGCAACTGTTACCCATCCATATTTAAAACTGCGGTAGTTGAAAATTAATACATTAAATGCTATAAAACTCAACAGGAAATGGTAATAAAATATTCGCTAATGCTTTTAATGAAATGGTTTGTTGATGATGAGCAAAACTATATCTGTAGCAGTAGAGGAGCATCTGATAGTGATGATTATTTTGGATTCCCTAAAAATTGTAAGTGTGATAAGACCAAAACTTCCGTTGACATGAATGCCCTACGATTCCTTCAAGACTTGGCAGTTTAGAAAAGCATCCACTATTAAAGAAACTTTTTGCAAAATACAACACTGCGCTACCTTCCTATGCACCAATTGAACATTTGTTCTCCTTAGGTGGAATTACCTTAAAACCAAGAGAAACGAAGCTCTCTCTCTCTCTCTCTCTCTCTCTCTCTCTCTCTCTCTCTCTCTCTCTCTCTCTCTCTCTCTCTCTGTCTCTCTCTCTCTCTCTCTCTCTCTCTCTCTCTCTCTCTCTCTCTCTCTCTCTCTCTCTCTCTCTCTCTCTCTCTCTCTCTCTCTCTCTCTCTCTCTCTCTCTCTCTCTCTCTCTCTCTCTCTCTCTCTCTCTCTCTCTCTCTCTCTCTCTCTCTCTCTCTCTCTCTCTCTCTCTCTCTCTCTCTCTCTCTCTCTCTCTCTCTCTCTCTCTCTCTCTCTCTCTCTCTCTCTCTCTCTCTCTCTCTCTCTCTCTCTCTCTCTCTCTCTCTCTCTCTCTCTCTCTCTCTCTCTCTCTCTCTCTCTCTCTCTCTCTCTCTCTCTCTCTCTCTCTCTCTCTCTCTCTCTCTCTCTCTCTCTCTCTCTCTCTCTCTCTCTCTCTCTGACAATTAATGAAAATTAAATAAGAAATTAATCCAGTCCTAAAGCATTCTCTCTGACTGACTTTTCAATCAGTTTATTATTATTATTATTATTATTATTATTATTATTATTATTATTATTATTATTATTATTATTATTATTATTATTATTATTATTATTATTATTATTATTATTATTATTATTATTGTGTGTGTGTGTGTGTGTATTATTATTATTTTTGTCATGATTGTTATTGTTGTTATTATTTTTATTATTATTATTATTATAATATCTACGGTACGATATATATATATATATATATATATATATATATATATATATATATATATATATATATATATATATATATATATATATATATATATATATATAGTGTAATTTATATATATATATAACTACTATATATATATATATATATATATATATATATAGGTATATATATAAGGTGTATCATTAATTTTGCGAAAAAATTCTGTATGATATTGCTTGCATAAATATAAGATAATATGTGTCAATAAACATTTCACCGAAAACGCCTCGTTTCCAAAATACAAGGTGATGAAACCTATAAACATTAAGTTACAATAAACAATAAACTAAATTTGGAAAGGTAATTAACAAATTCATTCAATTTATTTAATTATAAGAATACATACATTACTGCACAGAAGAAAATATACAACAGAGAAATAGTACGAAGCAATGGTGCACTAAGGTTATAACAAATGTTGAAAATGAGCACCCCCAGCGGCAATACAGGCCTCTATTTTGCAACGCATTGATTGCCGGACACGTTCAAATATACCGTGTGTGTGCCGAATTGTGTCACAAGATGCGATTATGCGAGCTCTTAATTCTTCGGGA
>JABUQX010102861.1:2500-35391 GCA_015478945.1 Trachelipus rathkii | reverse complement strand
TGGGGGGGGGGGAGGGGGGAAGGGGTGTAGGATACCCCCCCCCCCTCCTCCCCCTCTCCCCCCCCCTCCTCGGGGGGGCCTAAGGGGGGGGGGGGGAGGGGGGGCCTCCTCCCCTCCGGGGGGGCTCCCCTGAGCTCTCTGGCCTCCTCCCTCCTCCTCCCCTCCCCTCCCTCTGGCCTCCTCCGGGGGGGGGGGGGGCCTCCTCCTTCCTCCGCCTCTCTCTCCTTTGAAAAATATCGAAGAAATTAGAAATGGAGAAAACTTTCTTTTCTTCTCCCCAGAGCTTATAAAGTTCTGTTATTAACTGTGTATAGCGAACCGTGTGGTTCATCATAAAGTGTTCAACCCAGTGGTCAATGTATTAGGACCCACCACGGCTCTCATGCATGTGTGCCCAACTGGGTATCTCAGTGCAGAGGATTCTAGTCGGTTATTATCCAAATTGATGATTTAAGCTTGAGATAATAGATTCTTTTCACCCGATTCAGTAAGGTTTTTTTTTTACTTAGGATTTTCATTGTAAATAAAAATCTACTAATATTTAGACAAGTTTAACCAGAGGCCCATGTTGTGTAAAGTAACAATAATTAACATAAGGCCACTAGATGTATAGTATATATATATATATATATATATATATATATATATATATATATATATATATATATATATATATATATATATATATATATATATATATATATATATATATATATATATATATATATATATATATATATATATATGTATATATATATATATTTAATAAAATAAATTGGTAAAAACTTAGTTTTTTTATTAACTTTTGTGTCTGCAATTACTTAAAAAATTATTAAGTTATAATTGCTAAGTTAGTTAGATTTTCTGTTACTACCTCTGCTAGACATCCCTCTAACTTTTGCAAGCTAGATCATAGATCCATTTTGGAAACCTCCCTGAGATTATGCGTGGAGATTATTCACAATTACAGCAACTGAACCCTCATTGACTACTAAGGAAAATCGACCTCGTGAACCTAATTTAGACCCAAGTTTAAAATTTTTTTCTTTGCTGCTTGTACTTTATCACTTACTTTCGCCTTTCGACTATTAACAGCAACATTAATTACATACAAGAGATAAGAAATGCTGCTCGTAGGTTCTCAATCGTGTTGGTCATAGTAACAATAACAAAGTGACTAAAGAAGTAACTACGATAAGGACATTATCATGAAACACGAATGGCGTGAAGGACAAAGGATAATAGTTCCTCTAGATAATAGTTTAGCACCGCTAAACTTAATGATCATATAACTACCAGGAAAAAAATTGTCTTTAAATATTGATGTTATGAAACATATAATCACGATTGAAGAATAAAATCAATAATTTCCTCTTATCTCTTGTAAATTGAAAAGCATTAGATCCCTGATTTCCATAAATCTTTTCATACACTCATGACAAACTTTGATCAGACTCTCCCCGGTGTTTTATTTATGCGTGACTAGTTTAAGACATAAGACAACATGTCTCATATGCTTCCATCTGCCTTTACGCACATTTCATCCACAGCGGCCAAGCCATTAACATGCAAAGTGCTTTAGCGATAAAGTACCTGCCGCAGCTTTAAGTTTTTGGGCAGCAATTATATATATATATATATAGCATATAGTATATATATATATATATATATATATATATATATATATATATATATACAATATATATATATATTTATTTATATATATATATATATATATATGTATATATATATATATACACACACAAGGGAGATATTGATTCTTATTATAGTGTTATGCTCTTGATTACAACCTAGAGCATGGCATAGTAATAAGAACCAATGCTAGGGGGACTTTCTGGATCTCTCCAGCTCTAGCAATAGTATGTGCATTTGTTGTGCATTCATGCATTAATATTTGTCACATATATAATCTTTTAATCCTCATTCTTTTCCCTCATTTTTCATGTCAATTTTCTGTCTTTTCAATCTACCTTTTTCAGTTTCTAACTTTTTTTTTTTTTTTTTTTATTTACTCCCACCCATCAATCCCTTCAAGGGCTTGTATTTGAATTGTCCTCCCCTTTTTTCTGTCACAGCCCCTTGGGCTATCCAGTACCTCTTCCCACATGGGTTTTCAGTTCATCCCACACTTCCCCTCCCCATGCTTATGAGGGTACAGGAGAAAACCGGTCCTTAGCTAACATTTGACCAGGCCGTCAAACAGGGAACCCTGAGCCAAGTGCCAACCGCTGAGGAGGCTGCTCTGCTCTCTTGGTGTATAATCTCGCGATCTACGTGAAGATATAAGGTGCCGTGTGGTACACGGGGTAAACCGGCGTGGAGTTCTGGGAGGATCTCCAGAGGCCACATCCACAGCCTACCCTATGTTGTGGGGTTCGGGAGCGGGAGATTGTGTGGGTCTCTGGTCTGCAACCTGTTGTGGGGAGAAGGTTTACTCTTCCATTTATGAAATATATGTCTTTCCAGTCCATCCTGTTATCATTTTTATGTTTCATTTGTTTTGTTAAAACCAAGTTCATTAATGGAGAATTTTAGCTTATGGTTTAATATTTTTGCTATGAAGAGTTAATTAGAGAAAAAGTGTTATTAAAGAAAGGTGAGAATAACATCAATACCACGCTCTCATCCGTCTGGTTCCCCAGCTGCACGTCCCCACCCCGGTCCCTTTACTACTTTGCATTAGGACAAGCAGGTACCTCCGTTTTCCTTCCTTCTCCACACCCCCAGGTGTCCAACGGTTAGCAACTGCAAAGGTGCCCCCCGCCATAGTCGTTCTCATTCGTTCATTTCGTACGCTGCACCCTCCAGGAATGACAAAGTGATACATCAGTCCCGATATATTAAATACCGTGATCCACTACCTCCAAAGCTCTTACTTACTGAGAAAAGAACCATTCTTCTTAGCGCGATGCACTTGAAGAAGCTTTGGGAGAGGCCCTCCAGTCACATTAATGATAAATGTCCTTCCTCGTTCAAGCTGCTAACTGGAATCAAAGTTCTATTTTGTCATCCTTAATGTCTCTCGGAAACATTCCTCTTATATCTACTCCTGATGAAATAAAATACATCTAACGGCAATTATTTGTTCTTTTGAGCAGAAAGCATGAAGATGGTTTGCTATTATTATGAGAAATCTCCAGCAGAAAAGATTTTCTGTTACAAACATTTATAGATTTCCCCCTAGTTGGGCTTCACCTTGACACCCCAAATCCTCGGTTACTGATGAGCTTAATACCCCCTCATCCACCTACAAAGGGGTGAAAATAGGGTTTACAAGTTACACAAACAAAAGTATCGCTATCCTCAACGAGACGTTAGCTGGAAGTCAACGGTTTGGCCATCCCCGAAAATACTGTAGGGGACCGGATGACATATGCTCAGTTTGCGGAGAATTATTTCACACTCCCTGTGAAAATACACCCCACACTGTGTTCAAGATGACCCTGCCAGTGCTTCTTCCTTCAATGCCCACAGTCTTACCTGTTTAAGCAGGAGGTTTTGGAGTTATGTACCATACAAAAATTGAGCAGGAGAGATGCCATACACCAGCTCAGTGAAAATATCCTACAAGACCAAGGCAATCTTACGCTACAATTGCAGCAGCCCCCATGCTTCGGCGTGTTAATCTAATGCACCGACACAACCCCATCCTAGCAGATCTCCTCTCCTAAATCCCAGCGAAACTCAGGCAGTTACTGTAACTTGTCTGCCTGCCTACCGACTTCTCAAATATTACAAAAGAAGGCCTTGATTCAATCTCCCGTTCCAAAAACTAATCAACAACCCTATCCCAAGTACTAGTTTCCAACAAATCAGCAGTGAAACTAAGTTGGTTCATCCAACACAAAACTGTGAAAACATTTCCTGCCAAGACACACTGTCCTATACCTACCCAATAGGTTCTCCAAACTTACGCAAGAGGACTATCTCTTTGTCTCTTAATACGCCTCCCACTATTACTCAAATTTCTGAAAAAGATGTTCCTAAACACAAAGAAAAGAATAATCGCCAAGCTAAAGATTATTCATTAAAATACAAAGCATCCAAATTTCTAAACAAAAACACATTAACCCCAGACGCAAAAAATGTAACTCAGAAGAGACCTCGCCATAAGTCTATTCCAGAGACAAAAGCAATGACTTCAATAGATTGTACCCAAACAATCACAGCTATCGAACAACCCACCAATCAACCCTCTAATAGTTTGCAAGATTACTCCAGCTCTTCTGAATCTTCCTATAACTCTTCTTCCGAATTTCCTATCTCAGCACTCCCAAAGGATTCTATGCCCTAGCGGATGAAATGGATAACGGCTCCCAAATAGAGCTTGATGTGATGACCCACTCTTTCTCTAATGCTTCCTGCGCTTCCGAGAGAGGCGAATGGAAAACTGTCCAACGTAAACACTGCAAACGCTCTAAGCGTTCTGGATCTGTTGGAGGCATGAAAGGGGACCCAGAGGTCTCCATTCTTAAATCAAATTGTTCAATCTCCCAAAATCACTCGCATGATGAATTACTGGTAAAATCTCCAGTATCAGACTTTGTCAACCCAACGAATCTTATATTGGAACCCAATATCGTCAAAAGATGACACCTTTCCCATTTTCATGGAAACCAACCCCATGTCCCTCACACATTTCTGAATCTGCCTCTTTGGTAGATACTGATACGCTCCCATTCCTAAACATGAGCATTTTGGTTGCTCTTCCAACGACCAACCAAATCCACACAATAATATATACTTGGTTGAACTTAATTTTTCTCGCATTCATGGCGAAGCCCCTTCACCAAATACCACTGAAAACTCTTTCCCAAAAGTGGTCGTACAAACCAAATCTGTTGTATGACTATTTTTTACAACCAGGATTTGTCACCCCTCCTCGTCGAGACCCACGTACTAGCATTTCCTCTTCATCTGAATCCATCTCCAACACTACCCCTAGTCACAGAGACAATTGTTTCAAAAAGACCACCATCATCATAATATATATAACAACTCAGCATAGCCACTTTCCTTCAATGGAATTGTCATAGCTACTTCTAAATTTTAAGAACTTGTCAACTAATAAACATATGTACACCAAAGTGCATATGTTTGCAGGAGCTTCGACTATGTCATTGCGTCTTCTTTCAACCGTCGGAATATAAATCGCCGCTAACATCTATAGAAAGAGGTGACAATGACCGGGGAGGTGCAGAAATACTCATTTATAAATCTGTCCCCTATTCTCCAGTCCTTCTTCAAACTAAACTTCACGTAGAGGCAGCACGAATTCATTTGTCCACTCTACCTTACTATCTAAGGTTCGATCTACTTGGCTCCGGTAAGTGAATTTACTAAGATCGATTTAGCTGGATCTTTTTAAACAGCTCCCTACTCCGGTTGTTATACTAGGAGACTTCAACCCTCCGTCACCTCATCTAAATCCAAGATCCTTGTTGATCTTCTAACCCCTCTCTTTTCCCTGGGATGCCTTAACACAGGGCTCCCAGAACGTCTAGATACACACACTTCTTAATGTATTGATATTTCCTTTTGCTCCCATTCTCTTATGGATCGCTTTACCTGGTCCCGCTTTGATTATTTATACGGTAGTGACCATTACCGAGCCCAATGTTAAAATCTAACTCCAGCTGACGTTATGACCGAGCGGAGTGGGCTCCTTTTTATCAGGCCACATCTATCCCACTTTCTGCCTTCAATAAGCGGTTTCCGACTGTTGATGATGCCTTTCACTTCTTCAGCAAGTTGTCATCACAGCAGCGGAAGCTTGCATCCCGCAATCTTCCGCAGGCAGACGGTCGGCAACCCCTTGGTCGTCCCAAGAGTGCGCACAAGCTAACCGAGAAAAGAAGAAACTCTATAGGCAATACAAAAGGACCCGTACCACCCCAAACATGATTATTTTTAAAGCAGCTGCGGCGAGATCTCGGCAAATTAATCGCCAAACACGTAAACAATATTGAACTTATATTTCGACTGTCAACTCCACAACTCCCTTTCCTTTGTGTGGAAAAGTTGCACAGAAAATATCTCGTCGCTCCAACAACTCCTCACCCACAGTTCTCCGTTATGGGCCTGATATAACCGACACGATCTCCGTTCCTGCTGCTGTTGCAGATGCATTAGGTTATAGGTTTGCTAGCCACTCGAGTTCTTTCCGTTATCCTGAAGCCTTTCAAAAATTGCGAACTAACACAGCACTGCCAGACTTTTCAACAGCGAAATGGGAAGATCATACCTATAACCGTCTTTATACACTTGCAGAGTATCAAACTGCACTGGCGAATAGTAAAGACGGTGCTCTTGGTCCAGACATGATTCCGTACATCATGCTCCGTCATATCCATCCCTCGGCATCAGCGTTTTTGCTGGATCTGTATAACAGAATCTGGATCAAATCTTCTTTTCCATCTATTTGGACTACAGCTTTTGTAATTCCTATCCCCAAACCTGGCAAAGATCCGAAGTTAGCGAACAATCAAAGACCAATTTCACTGACCTACCATTCCTGTAAATTAATGGAGAAAATGGTTTCAGGCCGCCTTCTCCTTGTTCTGGAGAGTCGCCAGGCTTTTCAGCTTCCAGATTGGTTTCGCAAAAATCGTTCGACCGCGGATCCCTTGTTAAAACTGGATCATGACATCCGAGAAGCCTTTCAACTGGTGGGATGGTTCTTGGTGTCTTTGACCTTGAAAACTTTTGAACCAACGTGGAGAACTGAGATTCTCCTTAAACTCCATTCGCTCGGTTTCCGTGGACAACTCCTTTCATTAAATGCCTTCTGTCAAATAGATCCATCCAGAACAGGCTCTTCATCCTGTCACGCCACTTTACTCTGGATGAAGGCGTTCTGCAGGGTAGTGTTCTAAGTATTACTATTTTCTCTCGGATTTAATGACATAGTTATTTCTATCCCACAGACGGTCAATTTTACTCGTTGATGACCTTGCGCTATATATAGCTGGTGCCAGGCTGCCTTTTCTCGAACGGCAACTTCAACTAGCTATTGAGAATATTTCACAATGGGGTAACTCCCATGGCTTCCATTTCTCTCCCACCAAAACCTCAGCAGTGCTTTTTAAGAAAAAAGGGAATCAAAGAACCTGTCACCTTCTTCCAGCGAACCTACACTTATATGGTTTGCCCATTCCTGTTACTTCACAGATCAAATTTCTAAGACTCATTCTAGATGATTACTTATAACATACGCACCGCATATTAAACTCCTGATAACGACTTAATTGTCCTCGCTGTACTCCCCTGGAGCCTTCCGATCGTCCCCCCCCCCCCGTCTGACCCATGAAGTTGAATTCAATGTGATGCCATCTTCCTTCCATCATGTACACAAGATATCTTCGATTTCAAACCCCAATACCGTCTGCTGTGATACCGATTCTGCAGGAGATACCTCAGAATCCTAATTACTAGCCATTTGCAAACACAGTTAATAGCATTCTTAATCTCCTTAACATCACTTTGCAAAAGGTGCTGCTTTTCTCTTACGACGAAGGGTATACATCTTGGCTATTCTCTGATTCCACCATATGCTTGGTCCTAACCTCTCTCTCTCTCTCCAAATCTAGCCACCCTGTTGCCTTGTTAAAGGCATCATTTCTGTCTCATTCCGTAGTTCATTTAAGAGCCTACTTCCCAGTGTTTTTACTTGACGGCTCTAAAACAGACAGTGTTAGTGTCTAAGGTCTTTTCCAGACTGCAACCTTCCCATACCCTCCCTCTCCCGTCATGCTTCTAATTTTTTATGGCAGAATTAATGGCTATAATGGTTGCCCTTTCTCGAATTCTTATTTCTTAACCAAGACCACTCTTATGTAATTTATTCTGATTCGCTCAGCGCGCTTAAAACCCCTTATTCTAAAAACACAATAGTACCAGTTGAACAACAATTTATTCGGCTACTCCACTCCCGTAAGAAATAAATCATACTATATGTTAACCCTTCATATAGGGGTAACTGGCAATAAACGCTTCGATACAGAGGGGACAAAATACAATATATATATCGAAAGAGTCGATATGTAAGTCGATATTTCTTGTCTCCTCAAAACGAAAAAAAATAAATTTCTTTATATTATATATATATATATATATATATATATATATATATATATATATATATATATATATATAGAAAGAGAGAGAATATATATATATATATATATATATATATATATAGTATATATATATATATATATATATATATATATATATATATATATATATATATAGATATATATATATATATATATATATATATATATATATATATATATATATAAGACATTTTATAATCGATATATTTCTGATTATTGATATTTTTTGACCGATAGTATCGAGGGCAATTTGATATTTTATAAAATATCGATTATCGATATTTTTATATCGGCATCCCTAACATGAGCTGTTATGGAAATGGGGAAGGAAAGTGTCACCAGAAAGGTGTCATCTTTTTGAAAAGGTGTTGGGGTTGCCATATTGGGTTTGGATAGGGATTCAAGGGTTGATACTGGAGATTTTGCCAGTAAGTCATCATGCAAGTGATTTTGGGAAATTGACAATTGATTTAAGAATGGTGACCTCTGGTCCCTTTCATGCCCCAAATGATCCAGAACGTTTAAAGGTTTGGTGTTGACATTTTCCATCTGCCTCTCTCGGGAAGCGCAGAAAGCATTAGAAAGAGAGTGGGTCATCACATCAAGCTCAATTTGGGAGCTATTATCCATTTCATCCCTTAAGGCAAAAAATCTTTTAAGGAGTGCTGAGATAGGAAATTCGGAAGAAGAGTTATCATTCAGAACTGTAATAATCTTGCAAACTATCAGAGGGTTGATTAGTGGGTTGTTCGATAGCTGTGAATGTTTGGGTACAATCTATTGAAGTCATTGCTTTTTGTCTCAGGAATAGACTTGTATGGCGAGGTCTCTTCTGAGTTGCATTTTTTAAGTCTAGGGTTACTGTGTTTTGTTTAGAAATTCGGATGCTTTGTATTTTAACGAATAATCTTAGCTTTCAGGAGCTTCAGCTTTCTTTTTCAGAATTTGAGTACAGTGGGAAGCGTATTAGCCGGGGATGCACAGACAGTCCTTTTGCGTGAGTTTGGAGAACCTATTGGGTAGGTATAGGACAGTGTGTCTTATCAGGAAATGTTTTCCAAGTTTTGTGTTGGATGAATCAACTTAGTTTCATTATTGGTTTGTTGAAAACTAGTACTCGGGATAGGGTTGTTGATGGCTTTTTGGAAGGGAGATTGGATCATGGGCTGCTTTTGTACTATTTGAGAAGTCGGTAGTGTGGGCAATACAGGCAGGCAGGTTACAGCAACTGCCTGAGTTTCGCTGGGATTTGGGAGAAGAGTTCTACTGGGATGGAGTTGTGTCGGTGGATTAACACGCGGAGGCATGGGGGCAGCTGCAATTGTAGCGTAAGATTGCCATTGCCTTTGTCTTGTAGGATATTTTTCATTGAGCTGGCGTATGGCATCTCTCCTGCTCAATGTATGTATGGTACATAACTCCAAATTCCCCTGTTCAATTTAAACAGGTAAGACGGGCATTTGAAGGAAGAAACACTGTGGGATCCTCCACAGTGTGGTGTATTTTCACTGGGAATGTGAAATAATTCTCTGCAGACTGGGTATATATGTCATCCGGTCCCCTACAGTATTTTCGGGGATGACCAAACCATTGACATTTAAAGCAACGTCTGGGTCGAGGGATAAACGTGCGAACATTGTAACTTGTTAACCCTACTTTCACCTTTGTAGGTGGATGAGGGGTATTAAAGGCTAGCAATAAACGAGGATTTGGGGTGTCAGGCGAATCCTCACCAGGGGGAAATCTACAAATGTTCGTAACGGAAAATCTTTTCTGCTGGAGAAATCTCATAAATAATGACAGCAGTATTTTCGCCATTCAGTTCAAAATAATAAATAGTGCCTTTAGTTGTGATTCTTATTTCATCAGGAGTAGAAATAAGAGGAATGTTTGCGAGAGACGTTACGGATGACAAAATAGGACTTTGAATCCGGGCAGCAGCTTGAACGAGAAGGGACCCATTTCTCGTTAATGTGGCTGGAAGGTTTTCAACTCCTTCTTTAAGTGCATCGCTAAGAAGAATGGTTCTTTTCTTAGTAAGGACTTTGGAGGGAATGGATCACGGTATGTAATATATCGGGAATTATGTATCAGGGGAGGAGGAGGGAGGGGAAGCAACATATAGAGTATAAACGAATGAGAACGACTTTGACGGGGGGAACCTTTGGGGGGATTGCCCTGACCGTTTGGGCACCTGGGGTGTTAGAGGCATGCCAGTCGACGAATCGCTTAAATTATGCAAAGTACCCTCAGGTTTGGGAGAAGGAAGAAAAACGGAATTACCTGCTGTGCTAGAAGTAGTAGGGACCGAGGTGGGAATCAGGCTGGGAACCCGACAGATGGTAATTGTTGTTGATGTTGATGATGTTAATCTCACCTTGGTTTAAACGCGTTTTTTTCTTTTGACTTCTCCATAAAAATTTTACCACAAACTTCGTCTCCATATAGATGATGCAAATATTACAATAAAATAAATGAGAAATGAAAGTAAATAACATGATGGACTGGAAAGACGTAAATTTCATAAGGAAGGATGGTACTTCTTCCCACAACAAGTAAAAAGCCAGAGACCCACACAACTTCCCTAAACCCACCCCGTTTGGTAGGCTGTGGATGTGCCTCGGAAGATCCTCCCGGAACTCTAAGCTGGTTTACCCCTCGTGTTCCACACGGAACCTTATTTCTTCACGTATATATAGAGCCTGAGATTATACACCATAGTGTAGAACAGCCTCCTCAGTGGTTAGCCAAGGTTCGGGTTCCCTACAATTGGCGGCCCCTTCAAAGGTGAGCTAAAGGACCAGTTTTTCTCCTGTACTCTCATACACGGGGAGGAAGTGTGGGGTGAAATGAAAACCCACGCGAGAAGAGGCACCGCATAACCCGAAAAAGGTCAAACTACGTACAAACACTTAAAAGGAATGATGGGTGAGAATTAAAAAAAAAATATATATATATATATATAATATATATATAATATATATATATGATTATATATATATATATATATATTTTTATATATTTAATATTATATATATATTTATATTGTTATTTAATATATATCTATAAATTTTAGTCATATATTATATATATATATATCATTTGTTATAAGGTTTTAAAAAGTGATATATAAGTACAATTGTGAATCTAAATTAGCCTTACCTGATTTGTATTTCAAGATTTTTTTTGTCTCTTTGAATAAGATCTAGAATAGTCCATAGATCACTTTGCCTTTGTTTGTGAGTTAATCTATACTTAAAATCTTAGTTAGGGTAAATTTGATTGGTGAGAAGGTAAAGAGAATAGAGATAGGTTGATAGTGAAAATATTTGAAAAGAAATGAAGAAATTTACCTCTATACCCTTTTACATTTTGAATTTTAACTTTGATTACACAAACACGACTAAATAGTACCGCTTTTGAATTAGAAGTGATTCCACAATTGTCGCAAGACAATGTGATTTTTTAGTGAAATTTAGTGAAAAATGGATACCACATGTAGACAAAATATAAATTCCGCTAAAACTAATAAATAAAAGATACTGTATATACCTAATAGTTTTTAAATCCTAAAATAAAATACTATATCCTAAAATAAAATACTAAAATAAGCAAAATAGAAGAGAAATATGTGGAAGTATATAATAGTTTTTATATCCTCCCACTGAAGAGTTGCAATGAAAACCATTGCAATTAAAAGAATTAAATTTTTTACAAATCAGATAAATTCCTGCGAAGGAATTCTTGACACTTGACAGCAGCCTGTCTAATAGGTCTTTCTTTGACTGAATTGAGCTGAGAAATTTGATTCTGTTGAGAGTCAAGTTGAGGTGAATTTATACCTGAAGTTGAAGGTTGTACATCTACAATAGCAGTATCACTATTACTTTGAATAACTGAATTTGAATTTGAGGGATCAACTTGATCTGTATTTTCATTGTTTTGACCATCTGAATTGGAGAGATCACTGCTTGCTTCAGCATCAGTTTCTCCACAGGAGACAGAGTGGGTAATAGATAACTCCAAAGGGTAGAGATGACAAATAGAATAGTGACAGGTTTGTCCATCTCCCTTTTTTAATAACACACTCCTGATCTTATCGTCATCACCAACAATGACTTCCAGAACTCTACCCAAAAGCCAGAAGGGTCTAGGTTTATTAGGTGTGTGTATCAGAACTATATCTCCAACCTTAATTCTGTTGGTCCACTCTGACTGATAGAGATTTCTACTAGTCTGGCGCAAATTTAATAGATAAGACTCATACCATAATTCCCTGAAAGTCTCCAAAACTCTTCCTTGAGCAGTTAGAGTTATGGCTAAGTCTTGTTGTGAGGGAGGAAGTTTTTTCCATATGGGGGTGGAAACTTCATTGAATATGAGGTTTGAATTGCCATAAGGCTTCAAAAAGGAATTTGGAGCAATAACTTCCAAATCATTATCTGATCACCTATAGGTTAAAGGTCTTGAATTGATAACATTGGTGATATTTGAAATACTTGTTAACAGTTGAAAGTAAGTTAAGGTTGCTTTACCTATTGTTTTATAGAAACATCCCTTAACTGTTCGTATCATTCTCTCCCAAACTGATCCCACCCAACTGGAATAGACTGGAATCTTGTAATGTTTGATGTTATTGATACGCATATGTTCGGAGAACATATTTGAAGACAAAGATTCTAACAGTATATTTCCACCTTGTTTGAAATTCCTGGCATTATCTGAGTACAAATTGGATGGTATGCCATATATATTTGTGAAACGTTGGAATGAAAGTAAAAAGGATTCAGTGGACATATCTGGAAGGACATCAACATGAATAGCTCTGATATTAAGGCAGGTGTAAATTAACAGATACATTTTTTGAAATTCCTTATCATTAATCTTTATAACGAGATGTCCTGTAAAGTCCACGCCAGTATGCTCAAAAGGACGCACAAAATTAACTCTATGATGAGGAAGATTAGTCATTTTTGGATATTTAAAGGGTATACTGTTAAATTTTTTGCATACTATACAGTCTGACAAAACATTTTTTACAGCCTGCCTGGCCTTGGTAATCCAGAAGCCATGAGCTCTGATGAAATTGATAGTGGTTTGAACACCCAAGTGTTGACATCTAGAATGAAAGTCTCTTATGATTAATCTAGTGAGATGATGATCCTTGCCAAGAAGAATTGGATTTATCACATCATCATTATATAAAAGTGTCTTGGCAATTCTACCTTTGGATCGGATTAGGCCTTTATCATCTATGAATAAGTTAAGTTGATTGACCAGCGGTGGAATTTCATCCTTTTTAGGATTTTGGAGAAATAATATCTCCTTAGAAAAACAATGCTGCTGCATTATCTTCAACCAATAGAGTTGGGCTTTCTGATCACAATCTTCATCCAGCCCTTTACTCCTGCTAATGAATTTGAATATTTTTGAAGTTACTTTATAAAGCCTATGCACACTTGAGTAATCTTTAAATGGTAACAAAGACTGAGAAACAACCACAGATGTGTTACATTGTAAAGTCTTTTCCTTATTGGCCTCAGACAAACATTTAAGTTTACTAATAGGCCATTGAGATTGATCTAAAAGAATCCAAGAAGGACCCTTTAGCCATAATGGCAATTTTGAAAGAAAAGTAGAGGTTGTAACACCTCTGGTAATCAGATCTGCTGGGTTTTCAGCAGTATTGATGTAAGCATAAGAAATGGATACATTGTACTCTAGCTCAACTTGATTTTTGATTTGATAAATTTCTTTGAGCCTATTGTTAACAAAAATATTTTTATTTTTTGCCTTTCCAGACAGGAGCCATGAAAGGACAATTTGAGCATCTACAAAGACCTTTATGTTTTTGAACTGTACATTTTGAAATTCTGATAATATTGATTTGATACACTTGAAAAATAAGAACACAGATAACAACTCTAAAGAGGGCAAAGCCCTAGATTTGAGAGGGGCCACCTTGGCCTTTGAGAATATTAAATTAGAACCTTGACCTATACTATAAATAACAAAACCATAACAAGATGAAGAAGCATCACAAAACACGAATAAAGAGTTTGAGGGAGAAGGTGAGAAAGCACACCTTTCAATTTCAATATTATGTAATTTATTTAAATCTGAACATAGAGAAGACCAGGAAACTAAAACATCAGCAGGGACCTTTTCATCCCAATCGAGACCTAATTGCCATAATTTCCTAATTAATAGCCGACCTCTTAAAGTTACGGGTAAAAAGATATTTAAAGGATCAAAAACCTTGGACACAGCAGATAACAACAATCTTTTGGTATTTGCATCAGCATTTACTGAAAATTTTGCTAGTTTTAACTTATCTGTAAGAGGATTAAAAAGATATCCAAGAACCTTATCTTCTGATTCCTGATGTTGAACTATTCTACCCTCTTCTCCATAACAGTTCTTAATTGATCATTATTAGAGTCCCAACTTCTAAGATGGAAACCACCATCTTCCATTCTTTTGTTGCATTCATAATAAAGTTCTTTTAAATGTTGTAGATCATTGCCACTAATAATTAAATTATCAACAAAAAAATTATTTAATAGAATCTGAGTACATGCATCATCCTCATAAGACTGAGCATGATGCTTAATGATATAATTGAGGATGAAAGGTGAGGATGTGAAACCAAAAACAATGGTTGAGTATCGATAAGCCTTTAATTGACCATTACTTTTCCAAAAAAAGCAAAAGCGATTGCGGTCTTCGATAGATTTTAACTTAATCTGAAGGAAGGCTTGTTTAATGTCCGCTAACATGACAAACTGATTTGATCTGAACCGGAATAAATGACCCAACAAGGAGGACATAAGATCTGGTCCAGTATAGGCTGCCTCATTTAGAGAAGGTAAAGAATTAGTTTTAAGAGAACAGTTAAACACAGGCCTGACCTTTGTTGATACTTGTTCATCAGTTTTGATAACAGGTCTGTGAGGAACCCAAATATAATTTTTATACTCAGAGGGAGATACTTTGAACTCTTCAATAATACCATCAGCTAATTGTTGCTGAAAGACATCATCATAGGCTTTAACTAAATCTTTACTTTCCAAATTTTTATGAACTCTATTAAGCACTGCAAGAGCAATGTTATAGTTTGATGGCAACAAGGGAAGTTTATCTTCAATCCATGGAAGATCTATATGATATTTTCCGTCTTTGAACTCTATACCACATTTGAATTTTTCAATCTGTTTCAAATCATCTTCAGATTTATTATTATTCATACCTTCAATACCTAAGGACTCTAATTTGAACGTTTTCTAATCCTTGCTCTACCTCAGAATTACTTAGTATGTGGCTTAAAGGATTAAAATAAGAATGTACAGGGTTTAAGACTGCATTAACCAAAGTATGGTTAACCTGCAATTGATTTTGATTTTGATTTTGAATATGATTATGATTTTGATTTTGAACAATTGATGGTGGATTTGAAACTCTTATTTGATTATTGTATATAAAATTAGTAATATTTCCAAATGGAATAATAGAACCATCTCTTAACTTAAAAGCAGATCCACTCATACATTTAATCAATTCTAGTTGAGGGAAATACTCTATTAAATCAATGCCAATTAAGGCATCCAAATCGAAAAATGAGTTATTAGACTCTTTATAGCCAGAATCAGCCAATTTGTAAGATTTATTTTTTAAATTAATTAGAGCCTGATCTACGAACTTAATCTCGTAACTTAATTTAAGATCCTCATCAACCAAAAGAGGAAGGGTGAAACAAGACTGGTCCATATATACATCAAGAACAGTCTCTTTCAAAGTGCGGGTGCTGATACCTAAATAAGTTTTTATATCGTATTGAGTGCTTTGATGATTCTCTAAAGATATATTGAGTTTGTCCAGCACTCTTTTAGAAAGGTAGGACCTCTGTGAGCCACAGTCGACTAGGCATCGAACTGAAGCCGAAACTTTACCCCTACCAATCCTTATAGTAATTGATGGCAACAAATATAAATTGTTGGTGCTTTGGCTAAAGCTAAGACATACATTTGTGAGGGTGGAACTTTTCCTTTGCTTACAAAGAGCTGTAATATGACTTTTTTTTATTGCAAACTTGGCAACTAAAAGAAAGTTGCTCCTCAAGTCCAGGACACTGATCTGCAGTATGTTTAGTACTTGAACATTTGGGGCATAGATTTATTTCATTACACCTTTTAATTCTTAACTCATAGGTTTGATAAACATTGCAATTGGTCATCACATGACCTTGGGATGAACAAAACTTACATGATTTTGAATAACCTTTGATTTTGGAAGTGGAAGAATCAATACTATGAGAAGCTTCATTTACACCAACTTCATTAGTATGAATTTTGAAATTCTGCAAGGCAGAATTGGAATCAGGCCTATTACTAGATTTTAAGGACTCATTCGTCCTTTCATTATTTTTAAATTTAAAATTAGGCTTATCTGAAGTATTTACATTTTTAAATTTTGAATAAGTATTATGGGAAGGGACTTGATTGAAATTTTGACCTTTATTATGATTTGACGTTTTAACAATATTTTTGATAACTTCATTATAGCTATCAAATATTTGATTTAAATCAGGGTAATTGGTATTCAACTTGCGAGTAATTTCTTTGACTACCACATTAGGTAATTTTGATAAAACTATGTGGCTAAGTACTACTAATCCAGTAGCCTCCTCAAGATATTTGAGGTTATAACTCTCAAGTTCATATATTAATGTTCTGATATCATTTAAGTAAACCCTAGTCGCATTATATGTTGGGTCAAATACTGGTTTTAAAGATATGATTTTTTTAATGATTTCATCAATGATAAATTTTTCGTCTAAAAACTCTTTATCTAGAAGTTCAAGAGCTTTATTATAATTATTATCACTAATAGAAAGATTCTGAATTAGGGAGTACGCATATCCCTTTAATTTATTTTTTAAGCAATGAAGTTTAATGGATTCACTTAAATTTTTTTGTAAATCTAAGGAACTCTTAAATTTTGAAATGAAGGTTTTATAAGCAAACTTATCAGTTTCATTGCCCTCAAAGAAACCACAATCTATAGCCCTAAGAACAGATTCACTGAAATGAGAGCAAGTATTTTTTGGAGGGGTTGAAATTTGATCCCCTTTAAATTTTAATTCACTTAATTTTGATTTAATCGAGCATTGGTACTGAATCTGACTACACAACTCCTTATTATGAAACTCAGGAATGAGGGAGTCAACTTCATTATCATTATATATTTTTATTATATTTGTATCCTTTTGTTTAATATCTTTTAACAAGGACTCTACTTCCTCTATGAGATCCTTTACATAAACTGCATCTTTATCTTTATTATTATCTGTAGGCCTATTCTCTATCTGACTAAGATAAATATCTACTTGTGCCTTGAGGGATGAAATGGCTTGAACTATAGGCTTTGATTTTTTATTAACTCTATCATGAAGGGCTTGTATCTCTGGGTCAGACATTTTTGCTGAAATTTGGCTAGAATGACCCAAGGACAAATGAAACCTTGAAGAAAGATGAAATAATGAAAGATAGCCTATCACCAGGCCAAATTATTTGATTTGAATTGAAGGTCTATTAGACCAAAAATAAACTAAAAATTTGAAGTTGAAAGTGATCTAGGCCTATAATGCCTAACTTTGAAATTGAATTTTTTGAGGAAAAATGAGATATGGCCTACCACCAGGACAAATTATTTGATTTGAATTTTTAAAGGGTTTAGAAGACCACACACACACACAAAAAAACAAATTTTGAGGTTGAAAATGACCTAGACCTAGGCCTAAGTTGAGCTTGAATTTTTTTAGGAAATCACTGTAATGTAATGGTTAGGCAATGATGCATTGCTTACCTAACTCTCATACCAAATTTTGAATTAATTACACTAAGACTAACTAAACTTAGGACAAAAACACCCATAGGCTAGTCTTAGAAAGCTCTAGAGAACCTGAAGGGGAATTCTCATTTATGGAACGAGAATTGTTCAAATAAATTTAATTTCTAATGATTTTGACCTAATAATACACAAAATATCGAAAACTGCTATAAGCTTCGGAGATAGTTTGATTGTAATTTGCAATTGATAGGCACGAGTTATCAAGAACTTGCAACAAATCCGTTCGTTAAGACCAATATAGATTACACAATTGACGAAAATTTAATCTAAAGCAGATTAAATTAATTACAAAAAAATCTTTGAAAGATATAAGGTTTTAAAAAGTGATATATAAGTACAATTGTGAATCTAAATTAGCCTTACCTGAATTTGTTGATTTCAAAGATTTTTTTGCTCTTTGAATAAGATCTAGATAGTCCATAGATAACTCTGCCTTTTGGTTTTAGTAATCTATCACTTAAAATCTTAGTTAGGGTAAATTTGATTGGTGAGAAGGTAAAGAGAATAGAGATAGGTTGATAGTGAAAATATTTGAAAAGAAATGAAGAAATTTACCTCTATACCCTTTTACATTTTGAATTTTAACTTTGATTACACAAACACGACTAAATAGTACCGCTTTTGAATTAGAAGTGATTCCACAATTGTCGCAAGACAATGTGATTTTTTAGTGAAATTTAGTGAAAAATGGATACCACATGTAGACAAAATATAAATTCCGCTAAAACTAATAAATAAAATACTGTATATAGCAAATAGTTTAAACCTAATAAAATACTATAATCTAAAATAAAATACTAAAATAGCAAAATAGAAGAGAAAATGTGGAAGTATAATAAGTTATTTATAGCGTTCAATGCATTTTACAAGAACAAATACTCTAGAATTGTTCAAATACAAGTAGAAAATTACAGAGATTTTCAGATGTTCTTCAAGTGCAAGTAACGGTATGAAGTACAAGTACTTTTTTTTATATATATATATATATAATATATATATATATATATTTATAATATATATTATATATATATATATATATATATATATATATATATATATATAATAATATATATTATATAATATATATATATATTATATTATATATATATAGTATATATACAAGCGTGGGCATTAAGCCGTTTAAAGCTTAATCCGTTAATTAACTCCGTTAATTTTTCCATTACTTTGACGCTTTCGTAATCGAAAAGAAGTACCGGACTATTAACGTGTTGACATGTGTGAAGTTAACGTTAACGAGGTTAAAATTTTCCCCTACATCGTTAACGTTACCCTAATTTACGAGTTTATAAAAATATTTTCTATTCAGATTTAAATTGTATAGATTCGATTCGATTAACAG
Source organism: Trachelipus rathkii (assembly GCA_015478945.1). Lineage (NCBI taxonomy): Eukaryota > Metazoa > Arthropoda > Malacostraca > Isopoda > Trachelipodidae > Trachelipus > Trachelipus rathkii. The sequence goes on along the minus strand of JABUQX010102861.1, from coordinate 15,984 downwards.
ATAAACTTCTTTTTCTCGCAAAAATTTCCTATAAACGCTTCCTCTCAATGGTCAATATTGTTTATTCTTACACGGTTATTAATTCAGGGTTAATGATTTTTTTGATTTTTTGAAGAAAAAAATCAATTTTTGATTTTTTGAATTTTTTTTCTTTTAGAATCGTGACTTCACGCATAATATAATTTGCAAACAAACTTTTTCTTACAGTTCGATAATAGTATTATTTTTTAAGTGATTTATTGAATTTTATTCATTCTATATAAATCAAAATGGAAAATCAGGAAGGATTTTTTCACAGATTCGTGATGTCATGAGAAATATAAGTTGTAAAACTTTTTTAAAGTTCGATATAGTATTATTTTTGAAGTGATTTATTCAATCTAGTTAAATAAAAATCATAAAAGAAGGCTTTTGGTTATAAGTTACACGGGAAAAGTTCCAAAAAGTATTAAAAATTATTCCGGATATTTGTAATATGATAAATTTACATCAGAAAAAAGAAACCGTTTGAACATGATCCCTTTGTTGAACAATAGTGTAGAATTTGGACTAGAAGTAGCCTTGCGTATAATATTATTATTTTAATAAATTTTTCTTTTTATTCTACTTGAAGTTAAATCACTTTTAAATATATAATATATATATATATATATAATATATATATATATATTATAATATATATATAATATTATATATATATATATATATATATATATATATATATATATATATATATATATATATATATATAATATATATATATTATATATATATATATATAAGAAAAAAAACAAAAAAATTCAAAAAATCATGATTTTTGAGCAAAAAATGAAGTGAAAAAATCGTTGATTTATATCAATTGATTTTTTCCGTGCATTACACGGTAATTATCCCGTTTAGTAATGTTTAACATGTTTTTCTTGCTGTATTCTCATTTCTTATTGGTTCACTGAAAGAAAAAAATGATAGTGACTGTAGCCTTTGAGTACTCAGCAATTATGAGATGAGAACGGGTGCTTTAAAAACAACGCTTGAAGCGTTCATTTTCGGACGTGGATGGCTAGTGGTTAGGCATTCGGTTACTGTTACCTCAGCAACGGCGGAGGTCCATGTGTATTCGAATCGCTGATGAGAGTAAAAATCTTCTGTGATCATCATTTTAAATGGGGGCCAGCCTTGAGTACTCAGCATTATGGGATGAGAAAACCGGTAGCTTTAAATACTACGCTTGAAGCGGTTCTTTTTTGGGGGACGTGGATGGCCTAGAGATAAAGCCACGGTTACTGGTAACTCAGCAACGCGGAGTTCGTGTTCGAATCCCGCTGATGAAGAGTAAAATCTGCTGTGACTCATTCATTTAATGGGGGCCAGGCCTTTGATTGTTTACTTGCAGGGTTTGGTAATTTTTTTTATTTTTTGTCTTGTATAAGTAATTTTATTTTTTTTATTTTTTTATTTTTGTATTTTCCCGATTCGAGAAGTCAAGCCCGAAATATAATTTGTAAACAAACTTTTCTTTAAGTTCGATATTAGTATTATTTTAAGTGTTTATTGAATCTTTATTCATATCTATATAATCAAAGTGGAAAATTAGGAGAATTTTTTCAGATTGTGGCGGTCTAGCTTAAATTAAATTCGTAAACAACTTTTTGTATATATATATATATATATATATATATATATATATATATCTAATATATATATATATATATATATATATATATAATTATATATATATATTATATATATATATATATATATATATATATATATATATATATATATTATATAATAATATTATATATTATATTATATATATATATTATATATATATATAAATATATATTATATAATATATATTTTATTATTATATTATTATTATAATTTATTATTATTATTATTATTATTATTATTATTTTATTATTATTTAGTATTATTAAATGATTTAGTAATGTATTTATTTATCTATTTGCAGGATAAAATGTAATAGCAATTTTATGCTCAATAAAGCCTAAAGTCATGTCAGTTTTAGATCCTTTTAAAGTTAAAAATAAGGGCTTATATTACAATTTATTGAGCATAATTCTTTTTATTCTTGGACGTTTGATACTATAAACAAAATGGAACGTGGACTTCGGCCGGACAGACTCGAAATACATCCCTCATCTCCTGAGGCTCCGAAGATTTTTAAGCATTGGCTGTACATTTTTGAGAGGTATAAAGAAAGCATCGCTTCTGATTCCGAAAGTTGTAATTTGGGACTTTTAGCTAATTCCTTATCATCTGACAATTTTGAGGTTGTATCTGATTGCTCTCGTTACAGTGATGCTATTAAGAAATTGAAAGATTTGTTTATCAAAACCCCGAATGAAGTTGTGGCCCGCCATAAATTGTATACCCGTCATCAGAAGAGTGATGAAACTATTGATGATTATGTAAGAGTATTGTATTCACTCAGCATTGATTGTAACTATAGGTCTGTCTCTGCTGAGGAACATAGAAGTCAAAGTATTAGGGACGCTTTTATAGCTGGATTGTCCTCTAGTCTTATTAGGACTAGACTTTTGGAAAATAAGAATTTATCTCTTGATAACGCTGTGGAGCAGGCTAGAGCTCTGGAAATTGCTGGTAAAGATTCCCAGAGTTATCTCTCTAAAATAGCGTTGGCTGATCTACCTGTCTCTTCTAACAAATATTCTGAAGCTGGAATAGTTGATTCTGACGAAGGCCCTGCAGCTTCTGGAATGTCCCAGGACCTTGGAAATGTTTCTTTTGTGGGTCCTCCAAAATTCATTCAAGGCAGAAGTGTTCTGCTCGGGATGCCATATGTCATAAGTGTAAAATTAAGGGACACTTTTCATCGGTATGTCGTAGACCTAAGAGTGAAATATTTGCAAATCCTGGAACATCAGCAAGTGTTCCTACTGCTACACTGTTGACAATTGTAGAGTCTTCTTGTTCTACTTTAGGATTAAATTCTTCTGTGGTGGAAGTGATAATTGGACATAATACTTTTAATGCTCTTTTGGACACAGGTAGCAGTGAAAATTTTGTCTCATCAAGTGTTGTTAAACAGCACTGCTTCAAGGTTGACCCTTATTGTGGTATGATAACTATGGCTACCTCAAGGTTTACTCAAAAAGTGGAAGGCATTTGTTATGTTGATCTGACACTAAATTCGAGAGAATATAAGAATGTGAGGATGCTAATCATGCCTGGACTGTGCCAAGACATTATTCTGGGACTCCCTTTCTTGAAGAATCATAAATCTATTAGTTGGGGATTTGGGGGTCCTTTGCCTACAATGGAGTTTAGTTGTTTGACTTCCTTAAATATTGAACCACCTCGAATTTTTCAGAATCTAACACCTAATGTGAAGCCTATTGCTACTCCTTCTCGAAGATACAATTCATCTGATGTGAACTTCATTAAGTTGGAGATAGAGCGTTTATTAAAGGAAGAGATTATACGACCTTCTCAGAGTCCCTGGAGAGCTCAAGTACTTGTGATTACTCAAAATAATTCCAAGAAGAGGATGGTTATAGATTATTCAACTACTGTGAATCGATATACATATCTTGATGCTTATCCCTTGCCAAATATTGAAAACTTGGTTAATAACATTGCAAAGTATTCTGTATACTCTGTTATCGATTTAACGTCAGCATATCACTTGGTTCCCTTGCATCCAGATGATAAGAAATACACTGCATTTGAAGCCTGTGGAAAGTTGTATGAATTTAATAGGCTCAGCTTTGGACTTACCAATGGTGTTGCTGCTTTCCAGAGAGTGATGGATACTTTTATTGACAAGTATGATTTAAGGGACACTTTTTGCTATTTAGATGATTTAACAATCTGCGGAATTGATAAAAAATCTCATGATGTCAATCTTAGACGATTTATTAGAGCAGCTGAAGAGTGTGGTATGGTTCTCAATATGGAAAAATCTAAGTTTTCTCAAACTTCTATATGTGTCTTAGGGTATGAAATTAGAGAGCATGAATTACGTCCTGACCCTGCTCGTTTAGATCCCATACGTACTTTACCATATCCTAGGGATAAAAAGTCATTGGATAGGATTCTTGGTTTGTTTGCTTATTATGCAAAATGGATTCCCAAATTCTCAGAAAAAATTCGCCCCTTAATCGATGTATCATTCCCTCTGGGTGAGGCTTCTAAGGCTGCTATTGACACCTTAAAAACTTCTATTATTAATGCTGTGAAAATGCATATTGAAGAAACTCTAGAATTCACAGTAGAAACGGATGCATCTGATAGCTGTATTGGAGCAGTCCTGCAACAGGAAGGACGGCCAGTAGCTTTTTTTTCTCGCACTCTGAACTCCTCGGAGAAAAATCATTGTTCTCTTGAGAAGGAGTGCTATGCTATTGTTGAAGCTATTAGACAGTGGAGACATTTCCTGTTAGCTAGACCTTTTAAATTAATAACTGATCAGCGGTCGATATCGTACATGTTAAGTCAGAACCACAAAGGAAAAATCAAGAATGAAAAAATTATGCGATGGCGTACTGAAATCCAGTCATACAAATATGAGATTGTACATCGACCTGGGAAGTTAAATATTGCTGGCGATGCAATGAGTAGAGCTTTTTGTTCTGCTGCTTCTGTATCTGATTTAATTGAACTACACAGGGGTTTATGTCACCCTGGTGTTGTAAGAATGTCACATTTTATAAGGAGTCGCAACTTACCCTACTCCTTGGATGAAATTAAACGTATTGTATCACAATGTGATGTATGTGCTGGATTGAAACCGCAGTTCTTCAGACCGAAGCCTACCACTCTTATTCAGGCTATGAATCCTATGGATCGATTGAGTATAGACTTTAAAGGACCATTAATCTCTCAATCTCTCAATAAATATTTATTCATTGCGGTGGACGAGTATTCGCGTTATCCCTTTGCAATTCCTTGTCGAGATACTTCTGCCAATACAGTAATTTCTTGTTTAACTCAAATATTCACCCTAACTGGCATGCCTGCTTACGTGCACTCGGATCGTGGTTCTAGCTTTATGTCTTTTGCTGTGAAGCAGTTTCTTTTTGAGAGGGGTATAGCTTCCAGTAGGAGTACTCCCTACCATCCAACTGGAAATGCTCAATGTGAAAGATATGTGGGAGTGGTTTGGAAATCCATTTCTTTGGCTTTGGCTTCTAAAAAATTGCCTGGCACCTGTTGGGAATCAGTTCTTCCCGATGCCCTCCATTCCATTCGATCTCTTTTGTGTACTGCCACAAATTGCACCCCTCATGAGCGTTTCTTTAAATTCCCTCGTCGTAGTACGACAGGAATCAGTTTACCTAGTTGGCTTACTCCCCAAAGCTTGGTATATTTACGTAAATATATTAGAAACAAGGATGATCCATTAGTTGAACAGGTGAAACTATTAGAGGTTACTCCTACATATGCTCATGTACGATTCGACAATGGAAGGGAGGATACAGTTTCCATTAAGGACCTCTCCCCTTGTCCTAAGGTAATTATTTCTCCTGATGAAAATGTGTCTGAGCCTCATACTGTTGTTGCTGATGATTCACCTCTTCTGCCCGATGATATTGACAGTGGACGTGAGCGGGTTGAATCTAATGATGCAGGTGAACGGCATGCAGACATTTCAAATGAACCTGAGATGGGCACCAAGACTTTATCTACCCCCGATGAAGACCCATTAGTATTACGAAGGTCTACTCGTGATCGAAGACCAGTGGATCGACTAAATTTGTAAAGTTATAGAATTTTGATTGAACGAATTTTGATTAAACTATTATGTTCTGTTTTTGTGATATCACATTGTTTGTATTCAGAATTCATAAAGTTAGTTATAGAATTTTTGTTTAAAAGATTATATTCAGTTTTGTGAAATCACATTGTTTGTATTCAAATTTCATAAGCTTTTTACCATTGCTTAAATCCCTTGAAGATTATTATTATACTATTTATTATTATTATTATTATTATATTATTATATATTATTATTATTATTATTATTATATTATTATATTATATTACTATGTATTATTATTATTTTTATTATTATTCTTATTATATTATATTATTATGAATTATTTAGTAATGTATTATTTATTCTATTTGCAGGATAAAATGTAATAGCAATTTTATGCTCAATAAAGCCTAAAGTCATGTCAGTTTTAGATCCTTTTAAAGTTAAAAATAAGGGCTTATATTACATGTTAATATATTAATGTTCTGATATCATTTAAGTAAACCCTTGTCGCATTATACGTTGGGTCAAATACTGGTTTTAAAGAAATTATTTTTTAATGATTTCATCAATGAGAAAATTTTCGTCTAAAAATTCTTTATCTAGAAGTTCCCAATAGCTTATTATTAATTATATCACTAATAGAAAGATTCTGAATCAGAGATTATGCATATCCTTTAAGTTTATTTTTTTAAAGCAATGAAGTTTATGGATTCATTTAAATTTTTCTGTAAATCTAAGGAACTCTTAAATTTTGAAATGAAGGTTTTATAAGCAAACTTATCAGTTTCATTGCCCTCAAAGAAACCACAATCTATAGCTCTAAGAATAGATTCACTTAAATGTGAGCAAGTATTTTTTGGAGGGGTTGAAATTTGATCCCCTTTAAATTTTAATTCACTTAATTTTGATTTAATCGAGCATTGGTACTGAATCTGACTACACAACTCCTCATTATGAAACTCAGGAATGAGGGAGTCAACTTCATTATCATTAAATATTTTTATAATATTTGTATCCTTTTGTTTAATATCTTTTAACAAGGACTCTACTTCCTCCACAAGATCTTTTACATAAACTGCATCTTTATCTTTATTATTATCTGTAGGCCTACTCTCTATCTGACTAAGATAAATATCTACTTGTGCCTTGAGGGATGAAATGGCTTGAACTATAGGCTTAGATTTTTTATTAACTCTATCAAGAAGGGCTTGTATCTCTGTGTAAAAAATATACATTGAAATGTATATTATGGACCCTAGGAAAATGAAACCCCTAAGAAAGATTGAAAATGAAAGATTGCCACCACCAGGCCAAAACTATTGAAAGGGTTTAGAAGACCAAAATGAGTTTAAATTTTGAAGGTGAAATTGATCTAGGCCTTACAAGGCCTTAACGTTTGAAATTGATTTTTTAAGGGAAAAAATGAAAGATGCCACCACCAGGCCAAAGTTATTTTTGAGGAATTTTTAAAAAGTCTGAAAGACCGAAAAAAATTTTAAATTTGTGAGGTCGAAATGATCTTGGCCTACTAGGCCTAAGTTTTGAACTTTATTTTTTAGGAAAAACACTAAAAAGGGAATGGTTAGAACAATGATGCATGCTATTTTAACTTTTCTTTCATTACCAAAATTTGAATTAAATACACTAGGACTAACTAAACTTAGGACAAAAACACCAATAGTCTAGTCTCGATAGGCCCACATGGCTTCTTACTGTTCTAATATTTTCATATGTTCAAATAAACCTTAATTTTAAATTAATTGTGCTAATAATACACAAAGTATCATAACTGCTGAGCCTCAGAGTTGGCTAGATTATAATTTGCAATATTGAAAGGCACGAGTTATCAAGGACTTGCAACAAACCCGTTCGTTGAGACCATATAGATTAGTTACAATTGACGAAAATGTTATCTAAAGCAGATTAAATTAATGCACTAATCTTGAAAGATTTTGATAACTAAAAATAAGTATATATGCTACAATTGTGTATCTACATAATCTTTATCTAGAATTTGTGGTTTTCAAAGAATTTGATGCTCTTTGAGAAGCACATGTTAGCCTAAGGATAACTCGCCTTGTGGCTTTTGTAAAATAGCACTTATTAAACTTATTAGGGTAAATTGATTGGTGAGTAGAAGGTAAAGAGAATAGAGATAGGTTGATAGTAAAAATATTTGAAAAGAAATGAAGAAATTAGATAATTTACTCCAAAACCCTATTCATTTTTGATTATTAGATTTTGATTTTTCAGCAAATGCCTACAAATTAGGATCGCTCTTAAGTCAGAAGTGGGGCTCATTTTTTTTGGCATCTAGTGAATTCTTGCAATTATACCCAATATTGCAAAGTACAAAATTCACTAAATAATATAAGATAATATAAGTGATGCATATATGACTTTTTTATATCTTACATCCAAAATGGTACTAAAATAAAATAAAATAGAAGAGACATAAGTGAAAGATAATAGTTTATTCCTAAAATAAACGTAAATAGAAGATATTATTTTCAAAGAATTTATGCTCTTTGAGGAAGTTCTTTAGCCCTAAGATAACTCTTGCCTTGCTTGGATTTAGGTTTATAGCACGTAGCAATAACTTAGTAGGTAAAATGGTAATTCGATAAGTATTAGGCAAAGAGAATAGAGATAGAATGATAGTTGAAAGATTTGAAAAGAAATGAAAAGAAATTTACCTCCATACCCTAAACATTTTTTATTATTAATTTTGATTTTCACAACTGCGACAAATAGGACCGCTATTGAATCTGTTGATGAAACCGTTATGTAATTTTTAGTGAAATTCTGGTCACTTGTATCCATGGAGACAAAAATATAAATTCCGCTAAAACTAATAAATAGAAGATACCGTACCGGTATAAGAAAATATATAGCTAATAGTTTTTATATCCTAAAATGAACACAAAATAGAAAAGATATATATGTGGAAGTATATAATAGCATAGTAAAAATATTATTTCAATCCAATGTTATAATTTTCAGACCATCTTGTGTGTGTGTGCAATGTACAAAATTTCCCGCCAAAAAATTAAAAAACAAAATTAAAATTGCTTTGTATTTAGCAAAATTTATTTCTAAAGTCATATATATTTTTAATATTTATCGTAGATAATTTTTTTTTAAGGAAAATGACTAATATTTGTTTTTAAAATATTGCTAGATTACTTTATGCTCGAAAACATCATAAATAGTACATGAATTTATTTTCAATTCTAAAAGGGCACATCAGAAAATGACCGACAATAATCCTATCGTTCTGATCTACTGGAATAGTATATACTGTGATAATAGTTTTAACAAATGTACTTTTAACGTCTGAGTCGACGAAGCTAGAGTAATAGAGAATATGAATAGCTCACATTCTCTCGCTCCAACCCAGTCTCGAACCCTCGTCCCCCTCGCTTGTATTTATTCATTTATTTATTTATATATTTCGTGTATGTTCTTCACATCGGCACCCACTTAACAAATTATTTTTGGTTAAAAAAAAAAAAACACTTTGTATTTAAATCATAAAATTAATATAAAAATTATTAAAATATAAGTAAATGAATATATGAAAATAATATACAGATGGGAAACACAAAAAAAAACAAAATAAAGTTAAATAAATTAAAATTAAAAATAAAAAAATAAAATAAAAAATTTAAATGAAAAAATGTAAAAAACTAAATACAGCATAACACAAATAATAAAATATAAACATATTTATGAATACATAGTAAATAATAATTATATAAAACAAGAAAATAAAGAAAATAAATAAATATGGATAAATCATATGAAATAAAACCAAGTGTTACAGGGTAAACTTGTAAAACTATGTAAAAATAAAAGCATAAATTTTTGCTTCATAGTCTCTGTTTTGCTATGCCCAAAAGCTGTGCATAAATTACCCTTGCGGCAAGCTTTTCAAAATTTTGAGAGCATGTAATTTTTTTCCTAAAGACGTCACCCATTTTTTTTATGTTTCTTCTATTTTTTCAGTTATAATTTTTTATTTTTGTATAGCCTATGCTGTGATTTTATAAAATTCGTGTGATCCCTATCCCCTACTCAGTGGTAGGAGCACTCGTCTAGCCAAGCGAGGAGGCCCATTTCGAGACTGGTGGAACGAGAGAATGTGAGCTATTAACTTCTTAGCTTCCTCTCACTCGGACGTTAATGCAGTACCTTTGCGTCTTGGCTACAAGTGGGAATAAAGTGGTGCCGATGTTTAAGGCTATATCACGACCATGTATTATTATGTGATGGAAGCTGCTTTTTCTATCCTACTATCACCATAATGTAATTTGTGAGTATACTGACTGGTTCATGTAATTTAATATTAACTCTGTATATATATATATATATATATTATATATATATATATATATATATATATATATATAATATATATATATATATATTATATATATATATATATATATATATGGTAAAGCTGTAGACAGCGACCCACACATTTTTGAGACCAAAAATTTTCTAAGTTCAAAAAAATTTCTAAGTTCAGAAAAGTTAAGTTAAGTTAGGTTTTTTAATAAAATTGTTTAGTGGCAAGCTTCTGGCATAATTCCAGAAGCTTGCCACTAAAGAATTTTCTTAAAAAACTTACTTAACTTAACTTTTCTGAACTTAGAAATTTTTTTGAACTTAGAAAATTTTTGGTCTCAAAATGTGTGGGTCGCTGTCTACAGCTTTACCTATATATATATATATATATATATATATATATATATATATATATATATATATATAATAATATATATATATATATATATGGTAATTGTTACCCAGAGGGTTGTCACCCCCGATTTTTATGAAAATCACAGGATATACTCTAAAAAAATATAATGAAGAATAGTGAAAACGAAAATTGTCGCTCTCTTTAGGAAAAAAAGTTACAGCCTCTCAAAGTTGTTAAAAATCCCATAGGCTTTTCATTTGATCCATCCAGGTTAGGTCTCATTTCAGGCCCTCTAAGTCAGGTTATGATACATTTTGTTAGGTATACACAAAGAAAATCTAGTAGAATAACAATCTTATCATAACCGGAACTAGGAGGCCCTAAACGAGCAGGAGGCCCACTAATTTTTATTATAGGAAAAGTCTATGGGAAAATTTTTAACTTCAAGAGGCTGGTAACTTTTTTTTTCCTAAGAGACTGCCCGATTTCGATCATTCTTTAATTGTTTTAACGGTGTATTATGTTCATTTCAACAAAAAAATTTTTTTTTTTTTTTCAATAAATCCTAGTGGTTTTTTACAATTTTGAGAGGCTGCGTAACTTTTTTTTCTAAAGAGAGCGACGATTTTCGTTTTTCACTATTCTTCATTATTATTTTTTTTAGAGTATATCCTGTGATTTTCATAAAAATCGGGGGTGACAACCCTCTGGGTAACAATTACCATATATATATAGCGTCGGGCGGGGTGACCAGGCCCGCCTCTTTAGGAGGGGTGATTCGGTCCACTCTAAATAAAATAAAAAATAATAAAAAAAAAAAAAAATTTTTCGCTCATTTTATAGCCCCGCGGTAGTACTACAAGTTTTATTTAGATCATATTTAATTCTAGAAAGTTTTTATATTTTTAAAATTAGTGAATAGAGTACAAAAAATTTTCTTAAATAGAACTTCACTTTTGAAAAATGTGATTTTTTAACTTCGTTATAAATGAAAAATTGGTGGATTCGATTTTAATGATTTTTTCAGTGGATACACTCGAGTATGTTAGCTTTAAACTGGCAAAGTAAATTTTTGATCCAAGCAGTATTAGTGGCAAAAAAACGGGGCCTAACTTGGTCCGATTCACCCCGCCGTAAAAATTGATGGGGGGGTGGCTCGGACCACCATTGTTTTTCGTATTTTACGTATTATTATTGACATTTTTATTACGTATATAATTAATTTAAATGTAATAAAAAGTTACTTATATTAAGTGAAAATTTTTTTAAAAAATGAAATTTTAATAAAAAAACGAGTTCAAAAAAGTGTTAAAATTTGGGCGGAGAGGGTGAATCGGACCACCTTATTTTATATTCGTATTTTATTTATCATTATTACATTCTTAATACTTATTACAATTTTAATTTATCAAAAGAATTATTGTATTCATTAAGAATTAACTTATGAAAGTTGAAATTATACGTAAAAGACGAATTTAAACAGATCGTCCGATTCACCCCTCAATGGTGGTCCGCTTCACCCCTCCACGGTTCGGGCTGACTCGGCGTTTTTCAAACTTTAATAAAACTTTTATTATTTAGAATTACATACTTTTTTTTTGTGTGCTTATGCCCGAATATAGGTACACAATGTTACAAAAAAAAAAATTTTCCAAAAAGTGCATTAGGGAAGAGTCGGGAGACCAAGTTATACCTAAAGTGGGCCGCGTCCACCTGCACCGACGCTATATATATATAATATATATATATATATATATATATATATATACTATATTATATATATATATATATATTATAATATATATAATATAATATAATATATATATATGGTAAAGTGTTACCCAGAGGGTTGTCACCCCCGATTTTATGAAAATCACAGGATATAGCTACTCTAAAAAAAATAATAATGAATAATAGTAAAAATAGAAACACGCTGTAGGGAAAAAAAGTTTATAGCCGTCAAAAAGTTGTTAAAAAATCCCATAGACTTTTCAATATTTATCGAATCCAGGTAGGTCTCATTTCAGGCCCTCTAAGTCGAGTTATGATAAGTTTTGTTAGGTATTCACAGAGAAAATCTATGTAGAATTAAAATCTTATCATAACCGGAACTAGGATGGCCCTAAAACGAGCACGAGGCCCACTAATTTATTTTATAAAAGCCTATTGGAAAATTTTAAACTTTCAGAGGCTGTAACTTTTTTTCCTAAAAAGACTGCCGATTTTCGTTCACTATTCTAAATTATTATTTTTTTAGAGTATTTCCTTGTGCATTTTCAAAAAAAATTTTTTTTTGTTTTTTTTTTTGTTTAATTTAAGATATGCCTATGGTGTTTTTTACAACTTTGAGAGGCTGTTACCTTTTTTTTCTAAGGAGAGCGACGATTTTCGTTTCCACTATTCTTTTATTATTATGTTTTTAGAGTATTTCCTGTGATTTTCATAAAAATCGGGTGACAACCCTCTGGGTAACAATTAGCCTACCATATAGCCTATAGGTATAACTTTGCGTCTCCCGACTCTCCCCAATGCACTTTTGGAAATTTTTTTTTTGTTAAATCACGGCCCTATAGGTCATAAGCACACAAAAAATAATAATGTAATTCTAATAATAAAAGTTTTATTAAAGTTTGAATAACGCCGAGTCATTGATGGGGGGGTGAAGCGGACCACCATTGAGGGGTGACTCGGACCATCTGTTTAAATTTCTTTTACGTATAATTTCAATTTTATATTTAATTTTCACTGAAAAATAACTACATATCATATTTAAATTCGTAATAAGTAATAAAATGTCATAATGATAAATAAAATACGAATATAAATAAGGTGGTCCGATTCACCTCTCCGCCTAAAAATTTTGACACTTTTTTGAACTCGTTTTTTTATAAAATTTCATTTTTTTAAAAAATTTTCACTTAATATAAGTAACTTTTTTTATTACATTTAAATAATTATACGTAATAAAAAGTGTCAATAATAATACGTAAAATACGAAAAAACAATGGTGGTCCGAGCACCCCTCCTTCA
>JABUQX010102860.1:22500-25000 GCA_015478945.1 Trachelipus rathkii | reverse complement strand
AAAGTGATTAGTTTAATATTAATAGCGGAGTGAGGCAGGGATGAGTTATGTCTCCTGGTTATTCAATTTGTATATGGGTGGGGTAACGAAGGAGTTAGAGAATTAGAATTAAAATTATGGGGTGGTAGGGGAAGGTGTTAGAATGATTGAGAGTGGAAGAGATGGAGGATGCACTACCTATTATATGCGGATGATTTGGTTTTGTGTGGAAAATTTGAAGAGAGTTTGAGAGGATTAGTAGAGGGATTTGGCAGAGTGTGTAAAAGGAGGGGTTTGAAATAAAACGTAGATAAGAGTAAGGTTATGGTTGTGAGTGAGTACAGTCCTTGGTGTGAAGTTATGCTGGATGGTGAGCAACTTAAACAAGTGCCTAGGTTTAAATATTTAGGATATATGTTGGATGAAAAGGGAATGGATGATGCATAGTGTAGTAGGAAAGATGGGAATGGTAGGAAAGTGGCTGGTGAAATTAAATCCTTGGTGGATGTAAAGGGACTAAGTCTTGAGTGTGCTTGGGTCTTACATGAGGGTATGTTGTTACCTGTGTTAATGTACAATAGTGAAACTATGGTCTGGAATAAGAAGTATAGATTTAAAGTACAATGTGTTCAGATGGACAAATTTAGGGGCGTGTTAGGTGTGAGAAGTATTGTTAAAATGAGGAATGAACGCATTATTGAGTTGCGTGGTGCGAAGAAAAGTGTAAATGACAAAATAAACGAAAGTACATTAAGATGGTTTGGTCATGTGGAAAGGATGGATGATAGTCGGTTGGTTAAGCTGATATATACTGTATATAGTGGTGAATGTGCTGGAAATCGACCGGCTGGGAAACCGAAGAAAAAGTGGATTGAGTCAGTAAAAAAAAAAACTGGGGGAGAGGAATGTGAGTTTGGCAGGGGCAAGAAAAGTGTATAATATTAGTGAATGGCGGTGTTTTGTGAGGGGTATGGTTGTTTCCCACTTGGGCCAAGGGATGAACCCTAAATTGACGAGATGCCATAGTGAGGGTCTTTCGCGGTTCCATGAAGCCCTAGGGTGGATTTTTATGACTGCGACGATTTCTCACTTGAAGGTATAAAGGCTGGGCTTTCTTTTCGACTTTGTCATATTCTTCTTTTATATTTCTGTTTCCTGTGCATCTGACGCAAATTGCTCCCACTCTGGGGAAAGAAGGTGGATGATGATGGTGATGATGATGGTATATATATATATATATATATATATATATATATATATATATATATATATATATATATAACCTATACTCTCTATATATATTTGCAATGTACAGGACCCACCACGGCTCACAGAGAAGCGGCCACATTAGGTTGAATAATCAACTCCATGGGTGGGTCCTGGCTCATCTATATTTTAAATGCTTAAAAGCATATTATGATAAGGTATATATACATATATATATATATATATATATATATATATATATATATATATATATATATATATATATATACCTATATATATATATATATATATATATATATATATATATATATATATATAAGTCATTTCCAAGACGTTTTCAATCTTATCACAAATCAATATATTTTCATGTATTTTAATGTAAAAGTTTTCTAAAAAATAATTTAAATAAATAATATTTTATATTTTTAATATTGTAAAATAATATTTTCCCATATGTTAATTGGTAACAGAATATTGTCTTATATTTATTTTGGTTCGACTTTCCCTATTTTAATTCTTTATTGAAAACTTGGTAATCTGAGATGACTACGTTGCTCTCCAATAGCTCGCATACGTTTTATTTCTTTTCCTACTGTTACCTTCTCTTCAGTTTTGAGCTCAACCTTTTTCTAAAATCTAGAAAATACTTCAATATCTAAACAAAAGCTATTTAATCTGTCGTCCAACTAATACCTTAAAAATTCCGGAATTTGAGAATATTGTGTTGCTTTCGAAAGAAGTTTTATTTTGTAACCTTGTATTTTGATTTAAATTTCGGAATATTTGATCCAATAAATTTTTTTAAATATGTTATTCAGTTTCATAAAATTTCTTCTCCATTTCTAAATAATAAAAATACTGAAGTGATTCTATAAGCAGGAATGAAAACATTTAGCAAGCTAGCAACATATCAGACAAAACAGATATACAAAAATAGAAACATTATGAAGTTGTACAACTTCCATAGATATATATATATATATATATATATATATATATATATATATATATATATATATATATATATATATATATATATATATATATATATATATATATATATATATATATATATATATATATATATATATATATAATATATATATTTATATATATATATATAATATATATATATATATATATATATATATATATATATATATATATATATATATTATTAATATCACCGCTCACGGGCAGAGCCCTATTCAAGCAGGGAGTGTATTCAATTTACGTCTGAGTAGCACGAAACTAATCCTAAGGAGAAAATAGCTCACATTCTATATTTCTATAG
>JABUQX010102860.1:0-17500 GCA_015478945.1 Trachelipus rathkii | reverse complement strand
TTTTAATTACTTCATATATATAGAAAATATCATTTACATTTCATTTAATTATGAATCATATTTTAATCGTTGACATTAATTTATACAGAATTATATGTTATAAAATAATAATGAATAAATGAAGAATATCGTAGTAGATTAAATGCTCATAAAGACTGATAATACAAATATTGCATTATGGTTTTAATTTTTTGTAATGTACTCACTATAGTGATTATAAGAGTGACTTTTATAAATTTAAACAAGAGGTGATAAAACATATAATATTTATAAAGAATTAAGAGTAAAAAATTAACCTACCAATTCAAAAAATATAACACCATATATGTCTAGATATTAGTAAGACCTGAATGCCTTACTCAAACTTAGCCCGTACAAAAATCTCAATTCTAAGTAGAGAAGTAAAACTATCAATAATATACCACCTTTATACGTAGACCTGGCGTGTTGAAATCATAAAATGTTTTATTATAGCAGCACTAGAGATTAAATAATTAATACACATTAAGTTAAGAATATTTATTCGCTAGGAGATTCACAGATAAGTGACAAATGTATTTAATTACCTAAAATATTATTTGAAGAAGCAATTATTAACTAACGTCTGCACAATAGAATCTCAATATGGTTAAGTTTACTAAATAAGAAAATAAATAAGTAAATGATCTTGAATTACACAGTAAAGTAATCCAGTTATTATCCTGGATCTATTGCTATAATAATAAAATATTGATGAGTACATTAATAAGAACTTATATGATGCGAGAAAAGATCTAAGTGTACAAATGAGGACTGATTGATAGGAGAATAAAGTAAATATCCCTTTTGAATCCTTCTAGAATCTAAATCATATTATTATTTCAAATATAAAATAAGTAAAAATGAAATCAAATTAATTAATATATAATAAGAGATGTAAATAAAGAGATAGCTTCAAATCTGATGCTAATTACAGTATACAAAATAATAATATTGACACCTAATACTGCGATTCAGATAAGACTGAGTGAAAATGACATGAGAGATGAATAATAGCATAATTGAGAATGAATAATAATGAGACCTCAAGTATAATAATAATTTAATAATGTATATAAATCCAATAAAAACCTATCATTCATTATCACCACAAACACCACTTAAAGATTGATTATAAGTGACCGCTTATGATTAGACTTATAATAGTCAAAGATTTTCATAACCATTACGCTCTCTCTATGTGGTTACGAATTAAATATACTAATACATTAAACACGCTACATACAACACAAAATCCCAACACACGAACATGCAGAAGTATTTGCGCGAGCACACACAAACGCTCAATATATTATTATTATAATATAGTATCAGTTACAAAGTATCATATAATATTAAATATACTATAAGAAATCATAGAATAAGAAGTCGTTGAGAAATAATTAATAATTAAGATTAAATTTTTATTTATATTATATAAATATTTAAAATAATAAAATGAGACCAAATAAAATTTTTAAATAAAAATATAAAATCAATTCCCTAGACTAGTGTCTGTTCAGCCTATATTATCCGAATAAGTACCTCTGAGGTGATTCTATATCTGAGTGAATATGGAGGATAAAGTAGAATATATCTAAAAATTACTATAAGAGTTATAAATACTAATCTACGAGACGAATAACCAACTAACATCAACTCACATCTACAACCTCACCACTCACACACACACACATTCATCTACACCATCACTTCTACACCACCACAAGGAATATTTATCCAGGTTTTGGGTTGACTACTATAAATAATTCTAAAATCAATACGGATAATTGAATAGAATAAGCTGTACTCAAAAATTAAGAATGATTAGTATTATGGTACCCGTTAATTAATAATGGAGGTCGTGATTAATACGTTTTTAAACATTACATAAAAACACTAAGTATAATATTACATTATAGAATAAGTTTTAACTAACCTTATCCATCTCGCTAGCATTCGCGACATTACACAGCCCACTCCTCAATCTATCTTTGTTAAGTACCGACCACATCCTTATAGCATCACGACATAATAATCCGTTCAGATAATACAAGCACAATTAGCTAGCAAATTTTTTATGAAAATCCTCTCTACTTCTGGAAATGATGCCCATCTGGCAATTGAATGAAGCCAATCATCTGGAAAAACTACTGACATAGAAAAATTTACCATGATGAGCCAATCATAAATAAATATTACCCGTAATGTTGATTCAATGTGTATAAGTTATTGCCAAATCTATATGATATTATTATAAAGATAAAAAGCTATGTTATCTTAAATCCCTCCCTATTATTTATTACAATAATAATATATATTTAAAGTTAAATACATAATATAATTATTATTAATTAAATGAATTATAAATTATACTATATATCGACAGAAAATTTATTATATAATATTATAATTCAATCTTTTATATATATATATATAATAATATATATATATATGAGGTATTATATTAACTAAATATATATTATTTATATATATATAATATAAATAACCTATATATATATATTATATATATATATATTAATATATATATATATAATTAATATATATATATAATATATTAATAATATTATGATATATATATATATTTATATACTAATATATTCATATATTATAATATATATATTATTTAATATAATATATATATATATAAATATATCACCTATATTATATATATATATATATTATATAACTAATATAATAATTAGAGTTTGTAGTTTCATTTCAGAAGCATCTGATAACAACTACATTCATAATTAGTAAATACATGAGATATTAATTACTACTTTACTCACCTTACTCCTCGTCACACGCTATCGCCAGTGCACAAAGTATTATAATACTAATTATTACCAAATGACGGCATAGTATTTGAGTTGCTATGGAGAAGATTTAGATATTATATAGCTTATATACTATTATATAGAGTGAGCATATAATAGATTATATATCTATCAGTATAATGATTTTTACTGTTATAGTAGTATTTGCGTAGCCTAGTTCATACAATAAAAGGGATGTCAATTCCTCAATTAACCATCTAATATTAAACTGATGAGCATGATTGAACGGATTTATAAATTATGAAATGAGTTATCATAACCAAATTAATTAAAAATATTAACGAAAACATGGTTATTAATAAGACAAAGAACGACAGATCTTGGATTACAGCGCTCCTATTTGAATAATAACATTTAGCATATTATAATACAGATTATTTAGTCGTTTGGGTTATATAAAAATTTGATTAATGTAATAACAACATTCGTAATTCATTTACATTGTATTCATATAATTCATATTTTATGAGAATAACATCTTTTGTTTCGATAAGTATGTAGTTTCGTGAGTAGACCGAACTTCGATGCTATTGCTTCTCCTTTGTTCATACCAAGCCACATGAATTTGTAATAATAATTGAAGAACACAAGAGATTCCTTGTTAGGTTTTCTTATGTTAAAAATGTTAGTATCAAAAATGTTAATCTTAATTAAAAATATTCTCTTCTCATTTTGAATTGCCTAGTTTCCATAAAAATATTCCCTAAACTCAAAAGCCGAAAAGAATTACTTTTTAAAATTTGTCACTATAATAAAAACGATTACCGAAGAAATTCCTGCCCATTCTCTGATTTGACAAAAGATGAAAAGATGCGTATTTATGATTATTACATGGTTGTTCTAGGTTTATTTTTTCAAATCTTTTTAAATACTGTACTGCTTTTAAGTAGAAGCTTTTACTACAACTACTACTACTACTACTACTATTACTTATAACTCTTTATTCATATATCCATGTGTCTTTAACAATTTTTTTAAGCTTTCTAAGATAAATCCTTTAATGCTAGGAGAGATACAAATTAATAATTATTTAAATTAATAACTAAATATATAAATAGCGAATAAAAATAACCTTATAGAAAACTTAAACAACAAGACGATTAATTTGCCTAAATAATAGGCGTTCTAAATGCGACCGAAAGAGTTATTTTATTGAAAAAACAGATCGACGTTTTAAAAGACAATTGCTTGATCTTTTAGATATTGCAGCAGAGATTCTGAAAGTGAAGTGTTTTGTAGCACTGATTCCGCAAATAACCCCTTTTTCTTTGTCACATATCACACTATCAGTTTTTCATTATTATAGAAATTAAGAATATATGAGATATATCCATTCCTTAGCTTCGTAACACCCTCTATAATACTTAGTTAAAACCTTTCTCATTAA
Organism: Trachelipus rathkii; assembly: GCA_015478945.1. Classification (NCBI taxonomy): domain Eukaryota; kingdom Metazoa; phylum Arthropoda; class Malacostraca; order Isopoda; family Trachelipodidae; genus Trachelipus; species Trachelipus rathkii. The sequence continues at coordinate 13,234 of JABUQX010102860.1, read as the reverse complement.
ATAAAATTAAATGTAATATTTTAGAGTGTAATCGAGAGTATTATCAACAACAATATTAATGAAATATCATTTCAATTTTATTCAAATTAACATATAATACAATTAATTAGACATAATAAATAACAATATAATACTTTATTAACTCTACATTAATAATGTAATGATTGTAAAACAACCTTATTAAATAAATATATATATTAATCACTTTATCTTCACCTTAACAATACGTCTTTTCACTAAAAATAATAATACACTCGAATTTAACTACCACTACCATCAAATCTTAATATATTCAACTACAAACACTTGAAATAATATATTCTCATTTCCAAATTCTCACAGCTTTGACTAATCTTTATGATGAAACACCTTTACATCCTTATGCTCCTCAACTATACATCTACCAAAATAGTTTTCAGATTGAAAATAAAAATATATCGTAGTGAAATAAATATAAAAAAAAGTGAATAGAAACTTATTATACATTAACATACATCAATAACGTGTAACAATAGTAATCCAATTTAATTTTTTAATTATAAAATCTTAATATAATAATAAATTAATAATAATAATATATATAACATTACATAATAATTAAATAAAATATTCCACATATTACAAGTTTATAATGTCTAATGATCATTTTACCTTCAAAAGATTACCAAATATTAGGGCCGGATTAAGACAATGAGGAATTCGAGGTTATTTAGTGTTTTCAACTATAACTGTCTGTCATCGAGCTGCCCTAGTATAAAGCTCTCTTCCCACAAAATTATCTCCCTCTGCTGTGACGGAGTGGAGTGTGCAAAAAGTTGAGAACCGATACGCGCTATTTCCTGGTGTATGGTCTTGACCGGAAATGACTTAAACCCGGTGTGCGAACGTCTCGTTTGTTCGTTCGTTCAGCGTTATTCGAAATATTAGATTATGATCCATCCTGAGAGAGACGTACTCCAGGTATTCGGCGAACTATACAGGACTTCTTTTGAAGAGAATTTGTACAATCAGGAATTTGAATAATGAGAGTGAGAAGTAGAAGGAAGAGATAAATAATAATAATAAGTAGAATAATAATGAAAGTAATAAGTAAGAGATAGAATGAAGAGAAAAGTAGAGACGAGAAGAACAGGAAGAGCATTTTAGATGGAATATATTATTTAATAATAAATTATATTAACTAATAAATAATATTAATATAATAATAATATGTAATTAGAGTAATAATTAAAATTATAATACATAATTAAAATAATAATAATTAATAAATATATATAATAAATTAATAATAATAATAACTAGATCCATAATACATAATAATAAATAACATTTTATATTTATATTATTGAAAAAAAATAATCAATAATACAGAATAATAATACATATTATAATAATAATAAGAATCACCATAATAATAATAATATAATAATAATAATAATAACTTTTGAAGTAAGTCGTGGTGAAGTAGAGTTAAGGAAGGCGTTTCAACATCTCGTTTTCATTTAAAAGAAATTCCTTAAAACGCAACGAAAAAAAAAAGATTAAAACAAAAGTATAAGTAAAATTCAGTTTTACCCACAAAAAAATTATTAAAAAGAAAAAAGAAGAAAAACAAGAACAAGTTTACTCTATTAACACAAAGAAAAATTAAGAATAATAACAGAGAAATAAGGATATTATAAAATAATGATGACACCATAGCACCATATTAGAAAGGAGTTTTTTTTATGAATATTAAAAGAGGTTTAAAATTTAAAATGGAATGTAATTTAAAAGTTATATCCGAATAGGAGCATTTTTAATTTTTACCTTTTAAATATGATATTTATTTATTCATAATTTTATCTCTATGATTATTATGTTATATTATTCTATATTATATATAATCTCATTATATATATATGTTACTACCTATATAGATCTGAATAAACTTAAAAATACATTAGTCTAATATTTAAGATTATATATATGATCCAGAATGTTATCCAATACACTATATATACTAGACACTATCTTAAGAATGAGACCTAATAATTATATCCATATAATATAATATATAATAAAATATACTTTTATGTATACTCAAACTATAAAATGGTTATGTTATTTTATCTAATAATATTATTTATCTATCAACGTTATTGAAAATAAAAATTTCCAATTTACTTTGCTATTTATTTCCCTTCTTCAATTCACAAAATTTCTAATTATTTCCTTATATTAAGTAAAAATACCCATCCATATACTCAAATATATATATAGTGATAATCATAAAATTTATTATTTTCGTTTTATCAAGGTAAAATTAATAAACTTCTCTTGCATTTCCCTTTTCATATTCACAAAATTTCTATTATCTTACCTCGTATTATAATAGGATGCGTGCAGAAGAGAATCAGGAGAACGAGCGACCAGCCTATGTATATTCGCCTCACAGCTTGAATGGATGAATTGACTAGGTCTCCAATCCTGCTGGTCGTTCAAAAACCTGCCTTGAAGGATTCGAATCACTTTCATCAAGCCATTTACATTGAGATGTACATACTATATCAAGCAACCATTTTAAAGGGAATTTCATGTCGGAAAGAAAAAGATTTTTTCCTTCATCTTTGAAAAACAGATTAATACGAATCAAAAAGTAAGGTAAAATGTGCTTATTCTCTATTGAGATAAGAAGTATGGATCATTGTATGTTCCACTTCGCTTCTCACGAGATGCAGAAGCTAACCATCACTACACTATTCTTCTCTCTTCTCATTATAAACTCGAGGCACTCTTCACGAATCAAATAATATAGATGATAATGCAATATTAGCTAAAACTGATGTGATTCAAATGTTAAACTCGAATGTCAATACCACCGATTAAAGTATCGAGGATTTTAAGATGAGCCGTTTTATGTAACTGGGTATGCTGGTTGGTAATGTGTGGTAAAGCTCTTCAAATTTTGGTAATTAATATTTGAGGCGTGATATCCTTTCGTCAGGCTGATAAACATCTGTGAGCGCTATATTTGAATATATATCAGCGATACTTGTCACCTACGATGTTATTAGTGTTCCAGGCTTGAGATGTGTAATTACGCTCCACAGTAAGTCACGACGATACTTTGTGTTTCAAAGAGAGAGGAAGGTGAGAGGGTGGTGAGAGTGGGATTTATATACACTCACTCCTCCATCAGACTTAGAAGGAACTAATATACGCCCACACTCCGTCAGGCTGGAGTTGATTATATACTTTACATATATCTCAGGTTTGAACGGCTCTTCGCAGTGAAGGCACAGGTCTCCCACTCGCAATAGTATGTTGGGGCTATTCTATTACGTTTTTGTATCCGTTGAGTCATCATTAGAGCCATCAACCCAGGATCATACAATACAAAAAAAGCACGAATTGATCCACGTCTTATGGTGTTCTCCTGACTCTCTCATAATCATAAAGGGATGTCGAAACGACATCAGATTTTTTCTTAGCACATATCTATAAGTAATGCCGGAACGTTCCACACTCGGTGGTGCATGGAAAATCGCTCTCGTTATATCATATCGTAACGTTATTGTGATTGATTCGAGAAGATAACTTCACGCTGTTAACACACACAATTATTTCTTTATTTATAATCTTGTTTGCTTAACTTCTCACTATTCAGATATGTTATTCCTCCTTATTATAATTCATATATGAATATTATATAGATATAGTTTATCTATAGTTATCATATAAGTTGAGTTATAATATTATATATATATATTATATATATATATTAATTTTACTACTTTCTGTATATATATATACTTCTTGCTTTATATATATATACTACTATCACCTATATATATATTATATAATATTATTTATTATATATACTATATATAATTATTTTAATATAAATACTATGGATATATATAATATATATATATATAATAATAAATATGCCTATAGAGAAATTAGATTCAGGGTATTTTTATAATTAGAAGAAACTGTTATTTTTCCTAATAATCGCCTTACTTATAAATACTCCATCTTATTAAACGATCCACTCAATTAACAATTTAGCACATTGAGCTTTCCAGATACTTTCGACACACTCCGCAGTGTCCACCCGTCTTTCAGAATTGTTTTTGTGATATATCAGACATAAATGCTAATAATTTATAAATTTAAAATCAAAATAGTATCAAATTCTTTTGTTTCTGTCAAATAGATATTTTGATATTAAAAAAAAAATCGGTGTTGGTGGAAGATTTTAATATATGTTGTTGCTTGTAAGAACTGAGGATTTCTTATTTATATTAATTCGTTTTCTGTATGTAAAATTATTTGGTTCTGTTGTGGTTAATGACGAAAATTGACTCGGGAGGAGTTTTTCTCCAGTCTGGGTATTTTTACCAATTGTTCAGCACGTGAGCTAGCATGGTGCGCGGTTCTACTGGGTCCCAGGTGTACTCGCCTGTCGACCGCGTTCCCGAGCCATTACTCTCGAAAAGTCTCCCCTCACCCTGCAGTGCTGGTGCCGCTTCATCGTTAGGGGACGTGTGGTTTGCGAGATCGCGTGTGGAAGGTTGTATCGCATAGGTATTAAGGGCGGCTAGAGTTAGTCCATAATAGATATCTGTTCTTATTTTCTGACTTCGCGAGTTATTGTGATTCGTTCCAAGGGGGCCCAACTTTCCCAGGAGATCGATTATCATTCCGTACCGGGCCGTAGACTGTAAGTGAGAGTCGATATGTTTCATCCGTGATAATATCCTGTCTACTCCGCGTCAATTGACACTCCTTATTTGAACAAGGACATTTTTGTATAAGCTGCTACCAGCGATAAATAAGTACTGTGATTGTCTCAGGTCCCTTTCAACTCTAGAAAGTTTATGGTGGAAGTTATTGTTTTATAGCATATAAAGTAAATGTTAAATGTATGAGTTTTAGAAATATAATTTAAATTTTAATTGAAAATAAGTGAATAATAATAAAATAGAGATAATGAATAAATAAATATATAAATATTAATTTTGGTAAAGTGAGGAAATAGATAAGCTAATAGTAGATAATCATCAAACAACAGACGTTAGCAACTATTTAGCCAAACATAACTCTAACAGCTAATTCTTAATAGCTTGGATCCTGTAACTCAAGGCTTGTCAAATATAAATGTAATAAAAAAGAAACAGTCTAGATTGAATTATATCTCCCTAGTTTAATTGTTAATTGAATCCACTTGAGTTTCGGTTTAATGAATTTAAAAATAATACTTCTTTAAATACTTGCGCTTTGCATGTCTCGATCAGTTAATCATAATAAAATAAATAGATTAATTTAAAAATAAATATATGAATATAGTCGATGTATGATAAAAAATCAACAAACAACGGTAAGAGAGACTTAAAGGATGTGAATGCTGGAATAATAGGATTAATTTCAACGAATATTGCTACGAGAGAAAGAGGGGGAGCAGATTTTTAAGGCTCTGGAATATAAAGAAGTAGGGAAAGAAATATCCGAGTTATTGGTCCGTTTTTGAAATGATATTAGTTAGTAAGAAAAATAAATCCAATGTGTGTATAGCTAGCCCATGGTATTAATCAATAAAATAAATTAATAGCCAAGGATTTAGGCAGATTAATTATATCTGTAAAAATCAAGAAAATGTTGTAGAGTTCAATAATTAAAAAGATAATGTTCTGGGAATAATGGTATATCAACTAAGATAATAAAAATGATCGAGAGATCTTAAGAGATTGTGTTTCTCACCCAAGAATAGTTGTCGTTATATCCAAATTGCGAGGGAATTTGTTGTTAGTTTAATTATGATTTCAAAAGTTTTATTATTTGTAATATTGTTAATGTTTATGTGATTTTTATTATTATTGATATAGTTAATGGGGGTTGTAGGGGGTTGGTAGTGAGTTGTAAAGCTGCAAAAATATCATCAAACGTATTCAAACTAAGATATAAGGAATTATGAGAAAAAAGGTTACTATGTGAAAGGGAAGTAATTATAAATAATATTTGATAGAAATATAATTATCAATAATGTAAGTTCATATTGCTTCAACTCAATAAGCTTATAAAGTTAATAGGATAGATAGTAGTTTAAATGATTAGGTATAGTAGCGAATAAACCCTAATGCTCTTTATAAGCCTTTGAGTTTATGTTCTGTTAGATCAAGTTTGATTTATATATTAAATATTAATTGATTTCACTCGCAATTATAAATATAAAATTATGATCTAAAAATTCATCATGATTTAAGTTAATAGAGTTTTCTTTATTTTGGTTTAAGGAAAGGTGTAATACCCTTATATATTTATATATATATATAATATACATATATATATATATATATAACTATAATATATATCTCATATTATATATATATAATATTTCATTGGTTAGCTCAATGTTGGTTTTATGTTTTAAGAGCGGTAGTCTTTTTTGATGTTCATTAATAAAACGTGTATCGATGTAAAGAGATCAAGTGACAAGGGGACAGGTACTGAGACAGTTATAACCTCAATACGCAAACAACATCCCAAAACTGGAGAAGTTTAAAATGTAAGTCGGCGATGAGAGTTCGAAGTCTCGACCCAGTGTATCGGTATACTGAACGCCGGTATCCCAAAAAAAATTGGCATCAGTTAGTCATTAGTTTTTTTCTTTTTTCATGCACAGTTCAGTTTACTGAGTCATTTTAAGCTTGGGAATATAAAGATTACACTCAATCTCAATACCCACAACATCGCTATTACTAAAAACATAGCCAGCACATACAACAGAACCAATCCATTATCACATACAAAAATCACACTCTCTCTCTCTCTCTCTCTCTTCTCTCTCTATAGTCTTCTATAGCAAAAGAAGAGTTCGAAGGCCCATTTGTGTGATTACAGTGAAACCACGTTCCGAAACTTATGTCCAAGTGTCAGGGCTAGATATTTGCCAAGGATTGTATAACTGATCCGAGGGGAGAATTAAGTGCCTTTGCTTTCCAAGCCTTAGGATTCTAACACACCATTTTATATAGAGATAGGGTTTTGTGTCCCATGTGTGGGTAAATAACATAATCTATACTAGTTATACCGTGTATGAGATAATCTATCAAATTAATTTAGAGATGATTAAATATATAATATATTAGGTCTAATGAGTTCTGAGGAGTTGTTTATATATATTATATATTATATATATATATATATATTATATATATATATATTATATATCTTAATATGTGTGTTGTTCTGTTAAGTTATGTGTTGTTTGTTTGTGAAGCTCAGTTTCTGCATGTTTGCAGAAACAGTATATTTCCTCGAAGAAAGATAAAATATAGACCAACCCCCTCTCGCATTTTAGGTATTTGTTCAAGTCTATTTAAGGTTATTGATTGAATCGAACACTTGCTTAGCTAATTTTCTGTCCGGTTCCAGGTTAATTCGGGGATAAACTGCAGGGTCTATTAGAGGATTTAACGATCGTTGTGAGTGCCAATTAAACACCATTAGAATTTTTTATATAAAATAATAAAGTAAAAAATTTTGAAAGGAATTGTTATTGTATAGTGTTGCTGTTATTATTGAAGGGTTTATATATTTGTATAGAGTTTTTTATATTTGCATTTTGTATAAAAGTAAATAAGTAGAATTTTATCTACTGTATAAATTAAGTACCCTTGTTGATTTATATTAGTTAGGAGCATTTAATGATGAATTCATTACTATATATTTTAAGACCTTCGGTCCATATTTTATATCCTTTGTATATATTTCTAGTAGAAGCTTTGAGTCAAACACCAAATGAGCCTTTTAGATCGATTGTATAAATATTTATTATTTATTTGGAAAATTGTTCATTAAATATCTACACGGTTGTACAATGCTTTGAATAACTATAGGGATATATATAATATGATTAATTTAATTCCTATATTAATAATGATCTTACGGTTCGAAAGTGACAGGTTGAATGAAGAATCCTTACCGCTGGTGGAGAGGAAAAGAAGAAAGAAAGAAAGAAATATATATGTGCTTATTATATTTATAATATATATATTTCTATATATAAATATCATCACTTATCTATTATTATATATATATATAATTATAGTAATATCAATAGCAAAACGTAACTATAATAAGTAAAAATTTCCATTATCTAGCTACATTAAGATAGCTACTTGTATTATATTATATATATATATGTTCTTAGTAATGAGAGTAAAGGAATGCTGTTCTGTGAACCTACTATAAAATTTATTTGGTCTATATCTCTTGTATAAACATAGTAATATCTGGGGTATATATATATGAGTATGTGTATGCGGTGATATTTTGTACTCAAGTCAAAATTGTATGACTTTTTAAAGTGCTTTTATTATTTAAATATCTCTTCTTAGCAGATTTGTATCCATTTGCGTTGTGTTAATATTAAATTTAGTATTATTCAGTTTCAAAGAAATCAAATGTCGTTCTTAGCTCAAAAAGATCCTAACCATTTTCATCTATTATATATAATTATAGCTATATTACTTAATGATCTTATGCGCAAGTTACAAGGTTCAGAAGAATTCTCCACCTATAGTATAAATAGTTATAGTAGGCGAGAGTTTAGTATATAGTGATAATACATAATCAGCATTTAACAAAGCTATTACACCATCAATGATATTGACGTATATTATTTAACGCAAATATATATCTATAGCTATAATTATATTATATATAGTCTTATTTACTTTATTTATTATAAATATAATATTTAATATGCAGTAAGAATTATATTCTATTTCATTATGTGGCAGAGTCAAAATCACTCGGACGAATAAGATTGCTTGCGAGCATGTCGTGAAAAATTATAAATAACTCTATCTCCTAAACACAAACAGTCTCACACACAAATATGGGTTCATGTATCTTGTATTTATATATATAATTATATATATACGTGAGTAAAATCTATTATATATATTTTTATAGTATATACGATATCTAATTTCCCGTAACTCTCTATATATCTTCTCCTTACCTCTCTTCCACTCTCTCTCCTCTCTCCTTACTGTCCACAATTGTCTTTCCCTCTTAACTCTTCCTGTAAGTACTATGATTATAACGTCAAAAAATAAATTTACGATTTCTATTCAAATAACACTAATGAGGTATGGTTTTGAATAACTTCAGCTAGTAATATGTAATACGATATTTTAATTCCCAAGACCTTTTAATGTCCGAATAGATTAAATTCTACATATGTATTTACATTAATAAGGTATAAAAATATAAGTGTTGTGCAGAATTTAATCTTATATTATAAATACTATTAAAATATTTTACTATATTTGAGTATGAATCAGATTGTGAAAAAATTAGTATTACAAAAGAATATTTAGCTTTTACTCAAATCAACATTATGACGGTTTTAGTGTAATGACTCACTTATTTATACATTGCCACGAATTTTGATGAGTTAGTCACGAAAAATGTAGGGAAATAATAATAACTAAGAGCAAGCTAAGATATAGATTAGCTAATCAGTAGATGACGAAGTATTGTAATAAGGATATATTATAGTACTATAATGTTGTGATAGTGTACTATATAAGTGAGGCTTGAATCTCTATCTGAATAAATAGAATTAATAATTTTGACAGAGGAAGTAAGACCAGAAATAAAGAAGATAAAGAGTGTGTTAATCCAATCAACTAAATAATATAATTACATGGATTCATAGAACCAAATCGAAGCCTCAGGGGTTCATTAATATTTTAAATATTGATTTGCACTTTGAAAAAGAGATAATATAAGAAAGTGAAATATTTGTCGGCGACTATTATGGAATATAAACGCAGATACGATTGTAGATTACTCACCGTAGAGTTAGAACAATAAAGTATGTAAGTGTATAATGTCTGTTAATATCAAACTTAAAATTTCTAGATAGGAAGAGTAGGGTGGTAGCAAATAGCGCTACTTTAAACACTAGAAACTGAATCGAATTTTATTAGTAAGGCTATATGTGATGTACGCACTATGATTTTCGACAAATGTTAGAGGTTTATTTATTGCTACACAGGATGTCGATCTACTGAATTTATAATCATGAGACTATTCCGTTGTACAAAAATTGCTCGTTGAGCGGTAGTCTCTACATATTAGAACTATAATACGGAGCATTATCTGAGTAAATGATGCGATCTTAAAATCTGATGTAGATGAGCACAAAAATAAATGTTTACATAATAAGTGTTAATAAATTGTGATTTCGTTTAAAGAAATAATACGCAGGGACAATTGTAGTGAATATTTTTATTAAGTAGTCACCTTTAGCTAAATATTAATATAAAGGTATGAAATAAAACAGAATTTTGACCACACAAATATTATATAAATATTCAAAGAAAAAAGCTATTTCCATTAAATTTCTGATTCTTTAGTTATTTTTAAAAAGCGAATGAATGTAAAGGTGAGAAGTATTCTAATTATGTTGTCTTAAAAATAAGTGAAAATTTCTAAGATATATGAACAATCCCCTGACTTTCCTCTGTCTGTATGTTTTTGTATAATTTTTGCAAATATATAAGTACTCTCTCCACACAGTCCAAGAATGTAACGTTTCTGTATTATTGAAAAAGTTTTCTCAGCGTGAGAGGGTAAAATGTTGCTATATAAGATAGTGACATAACTGTATCGAGTAGTGCGAGTTGGGGTGATGAGATCGCACTAGAGCAGTTTAGAAAGTGGGTACATGAAGTGAGAAAATTGTATCCCGTCCTAGAATAGTAATAGATTACTGTGTGTCTGGAAGATCTAGTGAGACTTATTACAAGCCTGATGTAGAGAGAATATTGCGTGAGTGATAAGTATAAATGAAGCAAAGGTTATATACGAGTAAATTTATTTTAGAGAAATATGATGTATATCTTGGAATTTACAGAAATTTAATTTTTTTTATATATTTATGTAATTTTTAAATAATTTATGTGAAGAGACATAAAACCGAGTACCAGTATACTATGAATGCTGTGTTTATAAATAAAAAAGAAGGTTAATAATATCAGGTGAAAATGATTGTCTACTGTGGTCCATGATGCTTGATGAAAATCACCGATCAGCTCTCTTCTCGATGATAGCAAATTTGTATTTTACTATAGGTATTTAGTTTGGTATATAACAACCTACGAATCTTAATATATCTATTTCCGTCTTTTAGATCTCCATACTTATGGAAGTCTATCGCCAATTACTGTTGATGGTGTATATTGAAGTATGAGTCGTGTCAATCTGTTGTATGTTTAAGTATATGACTTGTATTCTAATAAAATTCTATACTAGTGGTATGCCCGTTTGGTTTATAAGAATAGTGTTCTTTATGATATAATGTTGGCAGTAAATTAAGAACATGTAAAAAGAATATTGTAGATGAGAGCAAAATCGTGTATTTGGGAATAATCTCTGTAGCACTTATGTATTTTTATTGATAAATCAGTATTGTGAAAATAATTTGTATAATTATGATGTTAAAATAATAATACAAGTTGATTTGAAATTATTTGTGGATAGTATATAGATAAAAAGATGCGGTGTGGTGATTAACATAGATTATTTCTGAATTGTTTGTCATATAAGATTTTAGAGGTGTTTGTAAATAGAGATCCAATTTTTTTCGATAGTTTTCGATTAAAAAATAATAAAGTCTGTCGCACGATTTAAATGTCTCTAGAATCTAAGTAAGTAGTTAATGATTGATAGTTCATTGTGATTGAAATTTATCTAGTGTAAAGAGAAGAGGCTTATTAAGGACTGTGGAAGAAAGTAAGTATTAATTTCTAAGATGTAGGAGAAAGAACGGTAAACATTTACCACGTTTGTACGCTAGATATTGAAGGCTCTGGTAGAGTAATAAATGATAGCGGAATAAGAATAGGAATACCGATGATTTTGTAAGTTAATTAATGAGGGTAACTACGCGTAATAATAGCGTGTGAAAGATATTTAGTAAAGAAATATATCTACTAAGAATGTTGATAATGCATAGTCTAGCCCTAGTTGAGTTTAAGCAAGTAGGGAATTTGTGTGTAAACAGAAAACATTTGATAAGATGTTTACGGAAATTATATATAAGTAGTAGTAGTAATAGACCGCCTAATATAATTGATATGTTCTGGGGGGACCAAGAAATGAGAGTGTCAAAGAGAAGGGCCCGTAGTTAGTTTGTTGCAGAGAAGTCCCCGGATCGTAGCTATGTAATTTGTATGTGTTGTGGCGATGTGAATTCGTTTATATATGATCTTCGTGAGATTAATGTGATATTAGTAATAGCGAGTGTTTATTATGAGTTGACTTTATTAGTTAAATGGAAAGCTGACAAGAGCGAAATATCGATATTCACGTATCTGAACTAGAAAAAGTAATTTATAGACTAACAAGATAAAGTAAAATCTTTAATAAAGATAGTTGGCAATTCGAAATGATGTAGTAAATTGTCAATGAGTTCCATAAATATGTTAAGTCTAGTATGTGATGAAGAATAGTGGGAACCGGAGCAATTAACGCTGTGTTTGTTCTGTAATGAAGTTGTTATTATAAATTGTGGAAAAAATTATAAATCGGTTATAATGATCAAGATAGTGAAGAGCGTATGAATCGTGTTTAAGAGATTGGAGTGAACTCTTTGAAATGAATGAAGTGTTTGTATAAAATTTAAATTAATTAAACCGCCTATGTACTATTTCTGAGGATAAATCTAAAGGTGTTTATTGTAGGTCCATACTTAAAATCTTCCGTGAGTGTGTATGTTGTGTGTAGTGTGTGTGTTAATAGATATATATATATATATTATATATATTATAATATATTACGGATGTGTAGAGGGTATATCATGTTTCATTAATTAAAACTTCGAGTAAAGAATGCGTGAACGAAGATGGGAATAAGGTTAATTGAAGTAACTCAGCAAAGACATACATCTATGCAAACTGCTAGTATATATAATTTGATGTGAATGCAGGTCATATTTGTAGTATGCTTGTTATGATGTGTAGGTGAATTGTCTAGCTTTAATATGAAATATAGAAAGTATGTGGAAATATACCCCGTAATTGAGTAGTACCTGTGACGTAGTTGATATATGTTGAAATATGGACTCTGCCAATTCACTGTATTTCTTCAAAGAATGAACGGTGTTATTGGTAATACCTTATGCACCACATTTTATCACTTTGATTAAGTGATTTTTGTTGCGAATGCTACT
>JABUQX010102859.1:0-18585 GCA_015478945.1 Trachelipus rathkii | reverse complement strand
TTAAATTATATATCGTTAAAACTTTGTTTAACATTAGCTTATTATTATCGCTGTATCAGTATTGTATATAAAGATAATTATTGTTATATTATATATGTTAGTTTTATTTTACAATAAATTTAATTACTACGAAATTAGTGACTGAATTAATACAATAGTATAATCAAGTAGAATACAATATGAATCACAAGGTTATATATTAAGACTATGAGTATATATCATAGAGGGGTGGTTATATATATATATCGGTATTATATAATATTATGGCTAGTTTATAGATTACCTCTCTACTGGATATATATACTGCGTGATTTCAACGAATTTTATTAATGTGACATTTAAAAATTTTGTTCTATGCTAATTTTAAGAATCTATAACATATTGAAGAATTTTTACCTTATTATTACAATAGATCACATAATATAGAATTACATAATATGAATCTAATAGATATACAATAAGTAATCAATATAGAACCACAATACTGGTCAGTATTAGTAATGAGGTGTGAGTGTAGAGGTGGTTTGATATTACTTATATTATACGGTATTATAGCACTATGTAATATAAACGTTAAATTGTAAAGTTATAAACATAAAAAAAATAGTGAGTATGTGAGTACTAAGAAATTTTATTTAATTATATTTATTTATTTAAAATTTAATTTTTATATTTTATTAATATTACTGATTAGATTCTGAATAATCCATTATTTAACGAATCTACAGACTGCGAATAAACTATATATAAGACCACCATACATTAGTTGTATATACGAAGTTTTGAATTAACTCATAGGTACATATACTATATATACGCTATATATATATATATAGATAGATAAATTCCCTCTCTCAAAAGTTATCTAGCTTAATCGTGTCATTTTACCAGCTAGACTCTATCTATCACACATATGATAACTATTAACCGTACACATTAAATTTTGTTTAACAGTTGTTTCATTTCTCCTTTGATTTCCCACACTATTTCAATTTGTCTATTATTGTTCTTGAACTATAATCAAAAGCTATAATGAAAAGCCTATCATACACACAAACTTAAAAAAAATTGTTTTTTTTGGCCCATCTATTTCTTTGAATAGGCTGTATTGTCTTAAACACCACAAGCAAATACTATAGTCATATTATTGCAGCTGATAGGGAGACCACTCTATCTAAGTCAAACTATACAGTAATCCTTCTCCCTACACGTAGCTCCTTATACAATGTCGTGATAAATTCTCAAGTAATTTCCTTCTTTCTAGTCCCTACCCCTATCCAGTAGATACTAGGTTCATATACTTACAACGATTCTTCCTATAAACATATTGATCTTGGCATCTCTGTATACAATTTTTGTTAATTTAGAGTGATTCTACCTATCACCTATTCGAAATAGATTTAATGTTCTAACCCTCATTTCATCTTTTAGTTATTTTTTTCCATACACTCATACACAAAATTGTGAATAGTACGCCTCAACATCATCTTCCTGGTTCTTTTAATTAATACACCCAGCGAAAAAGGAAATTATTGTCTTCGATTTTTAATCCACCAAGTTTTTTCGATTGCGATTTCAGTGTCGTGACAACTATTGTCGACCTACACATAAATGAACTGAAAAAGAGAGGGGCACAAGTGCACAAAATTCGTCACGGTTAAACATGTATCCACCCAACCTCTCACACGCAGTCAATCTATCCTCATCTCATCGAGCAACTTTCGCTTCACTAGACCCATATGACTCACTCATATGGAGAATTTTTATCACTTAAAAGTTGTCTTATCCTTATTAAAGTCGGAGTATAAAAACTATTTGCTTCCACTTGCGTCTCAAACAATTTTTGCTCACCTGTTTATCTAACCAGAAGTAACATAATATCTACAAATATACGAATGTGAGTCTGCGTTCTGAACTTTGTCTCAGGCGATTAAACATAACGCACCATGGCGAAAGCTCACCACCCATTAAAAAACCTTTCAAAACATTGACTCGACCGGCAACTTCCACCTTATTTTTGGTACGCAAAACACCATGGACCTAGACACCCAGGTATAGTGAGCTAATAACCTTATATGATTACTAGTACTATATATTATAGCTTATATATAATATTATATAATATATAGATATATATATCATATTATCGTAACCACGTACTCTGATTATCATATATGCTAAAAGTTTATATCAATTTTACTGCTCAGCATATCAGTATATTATATAGCAGTATAGAATATGATTTATATAAGTATATATATATTAGTAGTAGGTATATGATTTCTTCATATAATTAACGCAAGAGTAGAGAATATATTAATAATCAGTTTATAATTACTCGTGTCATCCGAAACGAATAGAAATTATTGAGCTATACAGTCATCATTATATAGAGTTAGGCTACGCTCACAATTCAAAAGAAAAATTATTTGCATAACGTATTACTAAAAACTAGCGATAACGTTTAATACGTACCTATATACTCTAAGGTATTATATTATTTACATAAGGTAATATAACCTACAGTAATTAAATTATGATACCTATTAGGTTGCTATAGGGTACTATTATATATAGGTAAAATGTATAAGACACCTACCTATACGTATATAATCTTAATATGTATATAATATAGTATTAGTTGATACATCACTTACGGTCACCAAATACTCGCATTATAGGGATCAGTTTTATATTATCAACACTATTCGCCATGTGAGAACCAATTCCAGGAATGTGCAAACGTTAAACTCCACAAGCCCAAAGAGAGATTACTGAAAATTAAAGTAGTGCTTGATGAATGAAAATACTATTTTTACCACATACCCCAAAATCAATCAAACCCAGTTGCATGAATGAATTAACGATCCTTATCAAATTAAAATATATATTAATTTAGCTATATTTACAATTGCATATAAATCATCAGACCGGTAATATTGTAATATTATTTATTATTATTATGATATATTTTGATAGAAATTTTTATTTATCCCCATTAATATGTTTTTATTCGTTTTGTAATATTGAGATTTTGCAAAACGTTGTTCCAAAATTAAAAAATTTCACAATTATTTTAATATAATGATATATCAATATAGACGTATATATATATATATAGTTGCTTATAATATTTAATAACATTAATAAATAAAACTAGTATATAATATTACCTACCTTATCATACAGATGATATGATAATACGTTATTCACGACTATTACGGATTTTCGAATTTCCTTCGGAAATAATCGATATTATACTTATATTCACACGATACATATATATCCTGGTATATAAAATAAATAATAATTATTTAATATAGTGTGTACCAATTAAAATAGTGTTTATGTAGCTTCTTATAACAAATGAATTAATATTCAAATGATCTCGCGCTATTTAACTAAAATATTTGACGCGTTTAACAAATTTACTGATAGCTCTTGCTCTCTTTTTCAATATCTTTAATTTTTTTTTCTTCTACGTTTCAAACACAAGTCAGTCGCTCCATGCATTAGATCACCGATTATTTTACATGCAGGTGATTTATATAAGGATGTAATTTCATTAGAACGCACATATTCAATATCAAATTATGAAATATATATTTTGGAAGAGTGTTAAATAATGACAACGCCTCGAGAGTGAGTTATTATTATTCAGTAATGCGGCTTACATGTCTTCTCAGTAGTTATTATTATTATTAGTAAGTTTATTATTAGTTTGAGTATTAATCCCTATCTCTCTATTATATACATATATACCTACAATATAGACTTGGAAATTTTACCACGGATTCAGTAAGCTATGATATATATATATTAATCTCATAATATATAGATTTATTATATAATTCCAAGTTTATATTTTTATAAAATTATTCTTTATATTATTATAATTTATTTAAAATGTTTGCGAAACTATCGCAATATATATGAGTAGGAGTATACGAAAAAAAAAAAATACCCTCTCACAGAAAGATAAAGAAACTTGGAGAGCATCACAAGTCTTATTTTAATTAATAAATCTAAATAATTATAAATTAAATAATTAAAATAAAACTAGACATATTAAAGAATGAAGCGTGTTAATGATGATAATAATATTTATATCAAACAAAAACTTTGATTGTGGCTGGATGGCAGATGTTGAGTAATAGTATAGATAATATATGGTAGTGTAATGAGATTAATGGAACAGAAAGGCTTTTCCTAAATGTAGAAATCTTTCCGATGAAGATGTGTGTTATTGATTCAGATATGATATTTAAAAATATTTAAGAGTTGTAAAAGATAATAATAAATTAATAATAATAATAATAATAATAATAATAGATAGAGTTTGCGAGTGTCTCATTCTGTATGAATTAGGATATTATAGGAAATTAAAATAATAAGATAATCAAGAGAAATACGTACATGTTCCTGTGATCTTATAATCAATTCCTTGTATAAAATAAATACAAAATAAACTCACACTACTACTATCTACTTACTAACTGAACTGGATTCATAACAAACTTTATCTTAGACTACTACTACTAATAATAATATTAATAATTAACTAATAATAACAAGTGTAATAATTAATAATAATTGTAAATAATAATAATAATAGTAAAAATAATAATATAATAATAATAAAAATAATAAAAAAAATATTAGTAATGTTCATAAGAAAAATTGATATTTTTTTAATAATAATAATAATAGTGAGAAGTGAATAATAATAATTTGATAGTGCAATGGAATATATGGATGAATGATATAGTTATATATAAATATGGTATAGTGAGAGTAGTTTCATGAGGCATAAATTTATATGTAGTGGAGGAATTATAATGATTCGCCACACACACCTAATTATCATCATAATACTATAGTCGAGGTAAATGATGGTTCCTGTATATATATTAACTATATATATATATCCAATATATACATTTATTATTCTAAAAAAATATTATAATTTTATCAAGAACGTATGAAGTAATCATAGATTTCTGAAGATGCAATAATAGAAGAAAAGTAATAATATGATAATAATGAATAATATATTAGATACAATGAGATTTTGAAAATTGTGAAATAAATGAAGATAAAATAAGGTAATATATAGAGAGAAAATAAATAAACAGAATAAAAAGATATAAAGAATAATAATAATAATGAGATAAAGTAATAATAATAATAATAATGTATAATAATAGATTAGATGAGATGAGATAAAGTATGAGGATAATAAAATACTCTCACACAGTGTAAGAAGTAAGATGTAAGAATATAGGATAGATCAGCTGGAAATTATGAAAACAAATGCTATAGTCTTATGTGTATATATATTTTTATATCAGATAGTGTAGAATTGATTGCGAAATGAGAAAAGAGGAAACGGAATCGAGATAGTTACATTATATTATGCAGCTTCTGCGAAAACACGTTGTCAGTAAAGCTTTGATATTATCAGCTATGAATTTTATATGTTATTGTCGTGAGATTCGTGCAATGTAGTAATCTATTCTTGTTTATGTGAGAAGCAAAAAAAAAGGGGAAGAAGCATTAGCGAGAGGTTGTGGACATTTCAGATGAGAGAGCTTATTTAGCGAATTAATTCTTAGAGAGTGTCGGAGTGAGAGGAAAGTGAGATATGGCAGTTACCTGTTAGGTAAATCTGTTAAATACTGTGTTATAGTAGTATGAATTATGCGTCTCATGAATAGAAGAGGTGAGATTAAGATTCTTAATTAGTTCTCAAATGTGTTAGAATGGACAATCTTTAGGGGGGCAATAAGTCATAAGCTGATAGAGAAGTAAGTGACAGTTATATCACGAATGTATCCCACAATAGAACAGTTATATATGTGTATTAAATGTTGTACCCTTATATATGGGTAAATGATATAAGGGTGTTATTAATATTAAATTAGTATTATATTAATATGAATTATTATGTATATATGTGATTTATTATATTATTATTATTTATGGTATATATGTATGATAATTAGAGTTATGAGTATAATTCGTAATTAGTGTATTATGTTATGGTTGTTGTGTGATTGATATGTGTGAACTAACAAATGTTAAAATTTAAATCTATATAAGATAGATTAAATGTCTCGTGTTATGTTTTTTGTTCGAGCGAACTGGCTAGCCGACAGCGAATATATCCGGAGAGAAAGAAAGATGCATGTCGATACACACGAAAATTGTTTAGCCTTAATGGAAGAGAAAATGTAGCGCTCTCTCTCTTCTTTTGGCTAAGACTATAGTAGAATAATACGATGCATAATATGAGAGATAATGCGTATAGATATTTTATTGAGTTAATAGTGATTAGTGAGCATGTATTGTTGCCACACTGTAGTGCACATAGTAGGTGATATTATAATGAACTCACCCTTTACATTTTATTGACGATTTACTATCAATAGATTGTAGAAGTTCACGTCGCTATATACTATATATATATATATATATATAGTATATATATATATATATATTATTCCCATGATCTTACCCACTAAGCGAATGTGGACGTGTTAAGTTTCACTGTGACACTTACTTGCTCATCTACACTTTCGGAACCAATTGTCGACAGGCCCAGTACAAAGTGGAAAGGCGCGCCACTAGGTACAGCTGGGTCATTCTATCTTTTCGACGTTTTTCGATGTTCTGATACGCTACTGCCAACCCTCCTTTACCGTCAATGTCTTTGCTGATACCACGAACGTTCCTAAGACCCCCTATTCTCTAGCCAGCAATGGAGGCAAGATGACACTAACACTCATATAGAAACGACACAGAGCCTACACTGTGCGTTAAGCGTAATTAGGAATAGGTAGTGTGCTTATGGTGACTGTCGTTGAGAGTGTAATATCTCGAAAGGACGGGCTGGAGACGCGAAGAGTACCAGATAGTTGATTGAGTCTATGTAGAGAGGCACATGTTCTAGTGGAAAGAAGAGGAAATGGTATAGGGTTGAAGCAGTAACTCGAGTAATGAGAAAGGTATTGATGATTAATCACATATATGCGGTCGTGAAAACGGCTCTGGAATGAATTTACAGAAAATCAGTGCTTCTTCTTAGACAAACGGCAAGTTTCGATCGTGCTGCTCTATGCCTGGCCTGCGAACTGAGATCGTGAAAACCATTATACCAAATGAAGCGTATATCGAATACGAGTCCCGGCGTGAGGACTCGTACACCCACGATCTGCCATAACTACAGAGCGTGTGCACCTTTAAACGCTACTGACACTGCTACCAGCCACCTTCTTTTTCGACTCGCCATCGATATATATATATATATGTGTTCATATTCTGTCTACTACTTGCTTATACTCGTATGTGAGCTAATAGTCCGCTACCTTATACTCGCAGTATAATGCGTGGAAAAAAGGAGATGTATATATATATATTAGTAATATAATATATATATAATATATATATATATATATTAATATATACTATAATATATAATTTTATATATTATATATATAGTATATATTATATATATTTATTATATTAATTATATTAATTAATATTATAATATATAATATAATATATTAATATAATATAATATATTCTATATATATATATATATATATATATAAATATAATATATATAATATAGTTTAATATATATTAATATTATAATATTATATTATATTATATATATATATATAATATTATATTAATATATATATATATATAATATATTAATAATATAATATATAATATATATATATTATATTATTTAATATATATTATATATATATATAATATATATATATATATATATATTAATATATATACAATATATATATTTTATAATTAATAATATATATATATAAGCATATCCGCTATTGACAACATTTACTCTCCTCTAAATAAAGTGATCGGACACAATACAGCTGATATAAAATGTCAGTTATAAAAACGTCAGTTCTTATCCGTTGTATGCTTTCACTTTCACTAATATAAGTTAAGATAGCAAAAGTGAGGATTTCTAATATTAAGATTAAAATAGTTGCAACAAAGAGTATCTTATTTCCACTGCCACCATAGAATAATAAAATTAAGTTAAGTCAAAAGAGTAAATAGAAAAGTTTAAGGATTAATTGACAAAATAATTAATAAATTAACGCGAAAATCCCACGTTATGAAAATGAAAATTAATTGGTTGTGTGCAAATATTAGAGAGATTAGAAAAATTTCCAAGAACTACAGTAATAAGAAAGTTAAATTTGAATCATATTTAGGGTATTTTCCCTCTAGCGGTTATTTTCAAAAATTTGTTGATCATGTGTCCCTAGCTTATAAATACATTCACATTCCCTCCTACCATAGAGTTTTGAAAACAATCTGAAGCAAAATAATATATGAAGGTAAAATGGGCTTAATTGAATCTCCGAATAATTAAAAAAAAGTTATGTGTTAATCTGAATTGTTTGTGTAAATGGAAATGTTATTTTAAGCATCCAACAACAGAGAGTGCTATTAAAAATAAAACGAAAATTACAGCGATCAAAGACTATACAGTATGCATGTAGATTCTTCTACATTATGAAGCTGCAGGGTTGTCCCACTGTCAGTCTAGTTCGAAGAGCTCTACAAATGTGGATGCTGTTGATCATATAATATTTGAAAATATTTCTTACAAGAATTATTCTGTAGTATTATTATATTATTAAACTAAAAGGAAGGAAAAAAAGGTGAAAATGAACATTCTAATTTCATCAATTGAGAAATTCATATTCATTTTCTCTTTTGGTAATGACGTAAGCTATGGTCAATGACGAAAGAAAATTCTTTCTATTCAAAATGTATACTGAGAATATTAATAATTAAACCTACGTAATAAAAACTCAATTTTATAGAATATGATATAATTTTAAATCTAACCAAAATAATTTCAAATGTCTTTTGAATATTAAGATTGAATTTATAGTATATAGAAAATTCTTTCAATTCTAAAGTCCAAAGTTAGCTGAAGATTCTCAGATATGAAGCTGTGCTGTAAAAATTTCAAGAAAAAGGACCAACTATATATAATAATATATATATAGAACAAATTAATGTCAGCCTATTATATTCAATGAAAGTAAAGTTATTGATTACTGTATAGGAAAGGTTCCCTATTCACGACATACAAACTAGAAGGGATCCCCGAACCTATTGAAATAATGTTGGGTTAATATAAAGGAAGTATGCAAATAATGGAAAATTTCATTTATATCAAATATACCCTGATTCCCTTTATAATAACAATCCGTAAAAACTGAATTAAAATTCAAAATATATGACAATTTCTGAACCATTTCAAATAATTGTATATTACATAAATGAAACACAATATATATTACTTTATCAATAATATTGCATGAAAATAATACCGTAAAAAGGTAAATATTTAAAAAGATATTTTAAATCTAACCAAAAAAATTACAACGTGGTAAACTTATATCAATAAAAAATCGTTTATACTATTTGTAAGCATGAGTATCTAATATTTTGTAAATCTTTAAAAAAATTATTAAAATTGAAAAAAATATAATGATAATTTAAGGAAGGATGTAAAATTTTTTTATTTAATAAAAGTTTTCACAACTAAATGAAATATTTATTTTTATACAGATTAAAAAAACAAAAATATTTAATATAATTTCTTTAATAAAAAAAAACGAAATCAATTTAAAGACAACCGTAAAAAGAGAAAAGCGTCTCAATAATTAAATTCCTCTTTTATTCTGAGCTTTTTTTGGAATTGTCATTTAATTGTAATAAACATCATTTACTTCTCCCTTAAAGACAAGCATGAAAGTACACAAGACATTAAACAGAAAATCCACCAATTTTGTATTATAAAAAAAATACAAAAACATATAATTTTCAAAGAAAAGAGCATAGAGACGCATTTTGGATAAAATCAGTTATACAAAAATTAAAGAATATTCTAAAAAATCTATTTCATCTGATAAGTTAAGCTGGGCTGAGAAGTTTAATGCAAAAGAAGGTCTAATTTGAGGAATTTTCTTGAGAATTTAATTTTATTAAAACAAGTTTTCATAGCAAACTAAATATGAAAAATATTTAGTATATTAAAATTATATATTTATTGAATTATTTTTCTATTAAAAAATCTTGTTCCTATATTTATACAGACACCTATAAGCCAACATAGAATTAATAAATTCTAAGTGTGTCAATGCTTTTTATTGGAATTTGTCATTGGTCTCAGATGGAAAACACCATTACTTTTTCAGAGTAGCTGAATAATTGACCGAGTTATAAAATCTTGACAAATTTTAAAAGAGATTTGAAACCAACAATGAAATTTTCACACCTTGACTTCCTTCTCAAGATACAAAATATATTCCTTTAACTTTTAAGAGTTCTAAATTGTGTAATTGTAAAAATTTAAGCAAAAGCGTTTAATTTTAGAAGTTAAAATTTTTATTAAAAACAGGGTTTTCACAACTAATGAAATATTTGGACTATATAAAAACAAATATTGAAATTTCATTAACCCTTTCGTGCCCAAAATTAGAATATAATAAACTTCATTTAAAATAAACTCTCACTTTTCTGCTTTTATGAAATTGCATTTCAATAAATCACATTATATTTTAATTGAAATTTCAATATGCTAATCAATACCGTTAAACTCAATTTTTAGATCTATTAATTAATTTCGACTGATGAAATTTAGGAAATAAATCCGAACTTTAAGAGTTCCATTAAATTCTTGTAATACTCGAAAATTAAGAACACAAAAGTCCGTATATTTCCTAGAAAACATAATATTTTTCTATTAATACACCAGTATTTTCAGCATACTAATAAACTATTTGGACTATATAGAAAACAAATATTGACACAATTCTTCATTTACACTACTTCTCACCACAAATAGACACCCTAATAAAACTATTAATAAACTTCACTTTTTCCTCTTTTTGATCAATTGCATTTCAATCGATAACACCATTATTTTTTTCAGTAATGCTGAAACAATTACCGTTAAAAAAACTCTCGAATTTTAACTAGTCATTTTACCCAAAATAATTTTCAAACTGTTTGAACCATTTACATGGACAAAAATCTCCGTTACCGTCTTCTAATAGGTTCTCATATATTTGTAACTTGTAACTCTATCTCTAAGAACAATCGTCCTCGTAACTATGAACATAGCTTAAGCTTTTTCTTATTTTTAACTAATACGGTTTTCCCATCAACTTCAAATACTCGTCAATTATTTCTCGTTACTCATTCATCAAATTCATAACAAAATATTTGAAATCCATTCTATTCACAACTATCATCGTCAATTTTCTCAAGTACACCACACATACCTATCTAATAAATTCGCCCTCTTCTTGCCTTTTCAACATTGTATTTTCCAAACCTCTGACACTATCCTACACTTCTATCTTCTCAATATGCGACATCATATACCCGTCTTTAATACAAATAACTCAATTTTTATCGATAAGACTCATTACCAAAATACACTTTTCAAAAATGTTGCAAATTTTAGCTAAAACATTCTCTTGTACTTCTTTAAGATGTTCTCTTCTACAATTTCGTAATGTCGATCATAACATTTTCAGAAAAACTCGCTAAATTCTTAGGAAGTTAAAATCTTCTTTATCAAAATCAGGTTTTTCACATACAACTGAATCTATATTTCGCTGCTCTTTATTGCTATAAATAACAAATATACAATTTTCTTTAAAATAAAACTACCTCATCTTCCCTCCACATTCTTAATGACCTACCTCCTGCAATCAACTTACGTTTCATATATAAATTCTTTACTTTTCTCCTTACTGCATCTTTTTCTGCGTCAATTGCGCATTTTCATCTCATTAACACACTCTTACTTTCTTTCTAAGACTCGCTCTGAATAATCCCGTTAAATACATCCTTCTACCATCTTTTTCTCAATGACATCTCTTTTACCCAAATTAATTTTCCATACTATCTTGCTTGTCAAACTTACGTGCTGAAAGAGTCGTCTACTTTAATGCAGTTTCCTATTAACATTTCTCGATAATCTGTGAACCATTAACTTTAAGAAAAGTCTCGAACTTTCTCTTAGAACGTCTTCAATGCATTTCACACTTTAAAACACTGTTCTTCAACCCATACTAATTGAATACATTATCTTTTCGTGCTCTCTTTATATAAAAAACACCAAATATTGCTCATCAATTTTTATTAAAAAACTACTCGTCACTTTATACGATTCACCTAAACTACCTTATTCTCATAAGATTCGCTCTTTCTCTTTTTGAACATTTGATTTCCATATTGTCACCATACACTTCTTTTTTTCTTCAATATGCTTTGAACTAACCAACTCTCTTTAATAAACTACCTCCATCTCAATTTTCAATGACTTTAAAATATAATAATTTCCTAATTGTTGACATTTAGGAAAAATTCTACTTTTTAACATACTTCTACAAATTTCTCTCTTGCTCAATTGCTGACAAATTTATCACATACAAAAGCCTTACCTATCTTCTTCATCGTACTCTCTAACTCTCACATTTCATCTCTTATCATCACCAGCGTGCCTTTTCTCTCATCTCATCTTACTACTCGATCAATCACTTTAGCTATCACGTCATCATAATCACCAATTATTATTCTGTACCTATATTCTCATCTCTTATCACTATCATACACTGTCTCCACATCTCTTTCTCAAACATCCTTAAAACTTATTAATAAACTATCACTTTTCTTCTCTCGTCCTCTTCTCTCTGACTCTCAATTCTCCACTTTCTAATGCATCAAACATCTCATCTCTTTTTTTTTCTTTCATCTCTCTCTCCTTTCTTATCGTCACTTGACATCTCTCTCTCAGATACTCGCTCATCATCTATACTACTCTCTCTAAGTTATCATCTCCTCCTCTCATCTTTTCACTCCCAATCACTAATTTTCACTAATCGTTGACATATTCGTCCTATGTGAACACAAGGTCCTGCTCACTCTTTCTTCTCTACTCATGGCCTTTACTATATACTCTCTCTTCTCTGTTCAATCTCTTTCGTGTCTGCGTGACTCTTCTTATCACTATCTTATACTGAAAATAGCTCTCCTGCCTTACTCTCCCTCTCTTTTACGATAGTTAACATCTTTTTTAGCTTATCTCCACACAGGCTCAGTTATTAAACAAAACACTACTAATAGAATATAATTCATAATTTTTTCAGATTTAACTCTACAGAATAAGCCATGAAAATTGACAGTAGATTAATCTTCAGTTTGGGGCAGTTCCAAAATTTTAATAAATTCACTTTCTGCTTTTTGGAAATTGCATTTCAATACACAAACACATTATTTTATTTCAAATGCTGGAAAATGACCGTTCACCAAAAACTCAATATTTTCCCAAGTAATTTAGCCCAAGTCGAATGTCAAATGTTGAAAGACCAATTTAGAAAGCATGAGTTAAAAAGTGCCTCGTGACCTGTTTTAACCGGAGTTTTCTAAATTTGCTTAATGTGAAAAGTAATGTGTACGAAAAAGCCTCAGCGAACGCTTTGCGGCACGTTATAATTTTGAAGAAGTTATATTATTATCTTTATTTTCGTTTATTTAAAAAAACAGGTATTATTTGTCAATCTAATGAAAGTTATTTATTTATAGAATTAGGTATTTAATATAAAAATACAATAGTAAATATTAATTAAATTATTCTAATTAAAAAAACTGTCAAATTTTAATAGAAGTACAACCTAAATACTATTAATAAATTCTGCTTTATTTATCTAGTGCTTATTGATGACAAATTGCTATTATAATCAGTAAATAGAAACATCAATTATTTTTTTATCAATTACTTGGTAATAAATTACCGTGTTAAAATAAAACTCAATTTTAAGTATAACCTATACCTAATAAAATAATTATTCAAATGTGTATATGAAATTTAGGATAAAAATCGCTTAACTTTTAAGAGTTATCTAAATTTAGTAATTAGTGAAATATTTTATAAAAGAAGTCAAACACACGC
Source organism: Trachelipus rathkii (assembly GCA_015478945.1). NCBI lineage: Eukaryota > Metazoa > Arthropoda > Malacostraca > Isopoda > Trachelipodidae > Trachelipus > Trachelipus rathkii. The sequence continues at coordinate 4,553 of JABUQX010102859.1, read as the reverse complement.
GTTATTATATTTTACCGATTGTTAAATATTGGTTTATTCTCAAATTAATCAGCCTTGTTCATCACATTACTAGGGAACTGTATAATAGTTATTGGAGTGAGTATTAAAAACAAAATAGTCTTTGAATTGTCATTTAAAAAACGTCAATTTAAGACACCGTAAACACTATGAATAAATTCACTTTTCTGCTTTTTGAAAATTGCATTTCAATGAAACACATTTATTTTTTCATTTTTGCTGAAAAATACCTGTCGATTATAAATGCGGTTATAGCGGTTGTTGCGACTTTTAGAAACATATAATTCTCTGAAATGCTTTGAAACTGTATATACAGGCGAACAAAATCGGTAACACTCGTCATCTTGAATAGAGTCTTCTCTACGTTTAAATTCAACTTTTTGAAGGAAGAGTGTTGCCTCAAATATTTACGCTTGGAAAACACGTTACTCTTGTAGATCTTAGAAGAGGTTCTCTAACAAGTATCTTTCGTTTATTTAACAATCTTACGGTATGTCTCACCATTAACTGAGAGATGTGGAAAATATTGGTATATAAGACAACAAATCCTACTTTAGCTAAAATCTTCCATTATCTTATTAAAAAATAACTGATTAATTTAAGACAGCCTTAAAACTATTAATAAAGTTCTAGTCTCTTTCTATGCTTTTTATATTTCTAATACCATACCTTCCGCTATGAAGAGAGCTTGTTAAACACACTCTTATCCTTTAACTATTTTTTCTTTATCAATTGACCTTCGATAAAACCTCTAATACCTGTTACAAACTAAAACTCAATTTTTAGATAGGCGCATGAGACCAATATAATTACTCACATTGTGCGCTCGATCGTATAACTTTAAGTGAATATCAAAATATTGCGACTCTACCTCGTTAATGATGGTTATTCTTATCATAGATATGTTTTGACATTCCTCGGAACACTAGTTTGAAGTAACACACGATTTCAATTCTGGCCCAAAGTTAGAATATTGTGGAAGTATAGAGTGATTATTAATATATTTCTCATTGGCTATATTATTCAAAAAAAGATTCAATCCAAATTCTGTTATACAGAATCACACCCGCAGGAGCAGATCCGATAACGTTCTTCATATCCTCTTATATAACAATATCGAACAAACAATATATGAAAATTTATTAATAACCATACGCAAGCAAAAATATACCTGTGAAACGCTCTTCCGAAAATTGGAAAACACCTTACTCATAAAATAGTAATTCGCTCCTTTCGCTTTTGAAGATGCTAATTCGAATGAAAAACATCATTATCTTTAATCAAAGGCTGAACATACTCGCGTTAAAAGAACCTTTCATATATTTAATAACGAATTACCACATAAATTATATTTTCTAAATTGATAGGAGATATCTGATTATGAAAATATTATATATTAGAAAGGAGAGAGAATCGATACTGTTTTCAATGAGTTCTCTGAAGACTAAATGTAATGCACTGAACTCAGAATAATTAAGTGCCGCACAAAGCGAATAAAATGGTTAGAAGTGAGATGCATAAAATTTTTGGTATTTACTAATAAAAAAGACAGGTCTTCACAGTACTATATGATCAATATTTGTGGCAATTCTTGAGTTATAAACCAAAATAGAGATTGAACCTTGATTGAAGATATTTCATAATAAAAAACTTCAATTTAAGACACCTTTAAAAATATTAATAGAATATCACTGTTTCGGTAAGATTTCTCTGTACTTCGTTCCTGACACAATATGAGAAGTTCATTCTCTCAGTAACTGAAACACCACTTAATTAATTTTTTCAAATGATATTGAGAAATTATAAGAAATACACTTGAGTTCTAATCCAAGAACTCCAACAAATTTCTTTAAGTTTAATTATTTGTGAGAAGCCTTACTCGCCAGTGATCAAATAACACCCATTCCTAATCCTGTTTGAAATTTAGTGCGCGTGCGTCTAAAAATCCGTCTCTACTTTTCTAAGCACGATTCCTCTACACATTTTCTCTTTGTAATGTGAAAATTTAAGTGAAAGCGTAATATTTTTAGCATGTTAAAATTTTTTATAAAAACAAGATGCTTCTTTCACAAACTATATCGAAAAAGTATTTGCGATCTATAAAGGATCTATTTCTTGGAATTCCCTATGAAGGAATGTCTATTTTGTGTGAAACATAAACAAAATAATTCGAAATTTGTTTGTATTATTTTTAAATACAGATTTTAAGCATATGTATTGGTAATAATAGGTCTTAAAGCATGAGCTATATTACATAAAATAATCTCTTTAATCTGTCTCGTTTTTTGCGTGCAAATTTGGCTATGTTTAGTCTTAGAATATCGAATTACGGACAATTTACTTCTCCTCTCACCAATTGCCTGAAAAAATAACACGCTCGAGCTTGAGACTAAAACTCCGATTTTGTATATAGAGAATATTGTAACAATAATAAAACTATTAGAATTAGCATATAATTACGTTATCAGATTAATATCAAAATTTGTCCCCTTATCCCGACACTTTGTTAAATGTACATCATGACCCGAGTATGCGTACTTTTAATATTTTAGTGTCTATATAGTTCTGCTGTAATGTTGAAAAAATCTGCACAGAACAAGAAGGTCTTAGGCTTTATAGACTGTTTACCTCAGCTAATCAATTAGAGCTAGTCTACAGTTTTATTCATCTTAAAAGAGCAGCAGAGTATATTTTGCGCCACATACTAATGACAATCCACTTTTCGCTTATCATCTATAAACCAAACCACAAACTAGTGATTCTCAAAACCTTTGCTTTCATAGACGTGTTTAAATTCAACCTCAAATCAATGAGAGCATGTCTTTAATTAACCAAACTTCCAAACTATAAGAGATCCTATTCGTTTTCTGTGTCTTATTTTTGAGAAATTGCATTACCCTCAAATGATACCCATATCACGAGTTATTTTGTAGTTAGATCCTATCTATGCGTGAATAGGGATATTACTCCCACTCGTTAAAAACCCAGATTTTAAGAAATTTTAAAAAATAAGTTTGCATTAAAATATTTAAAGAAGATTCTATCAAAATTCTGTTATCTGTTAAGAGGTGTGCCACAATTCTCCTTTCTTCTTCCAGTGTGACACTATAGCTAGTAAACCAGTTTTAAAGGAAAATACTTCTGTTAATTTTAGAATGTTAAAAGACGATTTGTTATAGTTTAATGATATCTCAGTTTTTTTCAACTCTTATATTGTAAACTCACTTGTCTAATGTATTATATATCCACCAAACAAAATCACTTTAAATTTCTTTCAACTTCCCATTAACACTCACTTATACATCATTTCCTAAGACTATCCTCACGAAAGTCTATACCTACAGATCCCGTCTTTGTCCCGGCCTCTCCACTCCTGAAAATTGATATGATTTCAATGATAAACCGAGCGATTATCTTTTATTACAATTGGATGCCTCCGTAAAATACCGTTTAAATTAAACTCAATTTTACCCACGGAACTTAATTTACCACAAATGAATTTCAAGATGTTGAAATTTGTAGCGTGGCGGAAAGATAGTTGACGATTACCCTTATCTCTTAATGTAGCCAGTTTCTTTATACACCTTTTTGATTTTTTGTAATGTTGTCCCTTAAAACTATTTAATGCGTGCAAAATGCTCTCCTTTAGTATTTTTCCATATGTCATTCTATCACCTCAACTTTTTTCTTAATCTTGGGATGAACCACAGGATAAACCAGAGCCTGAGTCTGGATAATCTTTCACACCACTAATGAGATTATTATTCTGTTATATAATAAAACAAATCTTCTATTGAGGCTCTAATCGTTCCTATCCTTACAAAATCGTATACCTTTATAGACATCCACCTATATAACCACTATATATTAACCAATTGTTCACCTTTTCGGCTTTTTTGAAATTTGCATTATTTCTAATGGGTACCAGTGATACCAATAACCATTATTTTTTTTCACAATGTCCTGATAAAATATTCCGTGTGATTAAAAAATCTACTAAATTTTAAATGTGGAAATAGTAGAGTTACCAAATAATTGTTCATAATAGTGATGAAATTTTTAGTGAAAAATAATTTTAACCGTACATTTTGAAATAGTAGTTCTAACCGATTTTGCCTAATCGTGAATAAAAATTTTATAAGAAATACCAATAGTCCCCTAATTTTAGAATGTTTACCATTTTCGTTATTATAAATTATTGTTAAATCAATATGTCTTCAGTACTTATATAAAATAAATCAAAATATTTAGTATAAATTTTCATTTCCATATCCATATTTACAATATGGGAACTATGCGTTACATTGCACCTAGCAATAATATCCATAATTTTATTTAATATAAATTCGCTTTTATCTCTCTATATACCTCTTTTATTCCTATTATCTTCTTATATTGGCCTCATTTTTTTATTTTAGGATCCGTATATCACATACCGATATAAGCGCCATAAAATTTATTTTCTGCCCGGCCCTCTCCGCATAATGGACTGCCATCGTGTCATCTATTCGTAGCCATTTCTCTTCCTATATGAA
>JABUQX010102858.1:5000-15000 GCA_015478945.1 Trachelipus rathkii | reverse complement strand
ACGAGTTCTCACTTAAGGCTGAGCTTTCTTTTCGACTTGTGTAATATTATTCTACTACTTTTCTATTTCAGGTGCATGTGGCGCACCTTACCCCCAGTCTTGACTATATATATTAATATATATATATATACGTATATATATATATATATTACTATATATTATATATATATATATATATATATATATATATACCTATATATATATATATAATATATTATATATATATATATATATGATGATATATATATTTATCTTTCTTTCTTTCTTTATCTACCTCTTTTCCCTAAGACTGGGGGTAAGGTGCGCGGGTATTCCTTTTTAAAAGAAAAGCAATAGAAGAATATGACAAAAGTCGAAAAGAAAGACCAGCCTTACCTCCCCTTTATACCATTAAGCAAGAACTCATCGAAGTCAGAAAAATCCACCCTAGGGCTACATGTGACTGCGACGGACCCTCACTATGGCATATCGTCAATATAGGGTTCATCCCTTGGCCCAGGTGGGCCACAACCATACCCCCATACAAAACCCCGCCATTCACTCCTATTATGCATCTTTATTCTCGCTTCAGCCAAACTCACATTTTTCTCCTTCAGACATTCGTTCACTGACTCAATCCACTTTTTCTTCGGTCTCCCAGCCCGCGGTCGGCTCCCAACACCACTCACACTATAACATCCGTTCACCAAAACCGAATATCATTCTTCCTTTTTTACAATGGACCAAACCATCTCAACATACTTCATTTATTCTCTTCATTTACCCCCTTTCTTTACACCACACAGCTCTCTAATACGTTCATCCTCATTTATCAATTTTCCCACACCTAGCATGCTCTAAGATTTTGTCCATCAGAACACATTGAACTTTAGATCTATACTCTTATTCCAGACCATAGTCTCGCTACTATACGATAACACAGGTAAACAACATACCCTCATGTAAGGCCCTAGCGCACTCAAGACTTTAGTTCCTTTACCATTCACTAAACTTATTTAATTGCACAGCAACCTTTGGCTGCCATTTCCACACTTTCCTACTACACTCTGTATCATCCGTTCCCTTCTCATCGAACACACATATATCCTAAATATTTTAAATCAGACACTTGTTCCAGCTGCCTCACCATCAACATAAATTCACACTGAAGACATGTCCTCACTCACAACCATAACTTACTCTTATCCTACGTTACTTTCAACCACCTCCTTTACACACCCTGCCAATATCTCTTTTTACCAATCTCTCGAAACTCTCTTCAGATTCACCACCAAAACCAAATCATCCGCTATATAGGTGGGCACCCTCCACTCATCTCCATCTCCATCATTCTCTAACACCGTTTCCTGCCATCCCCACCTCTATTCTTTCATAACCCTATCCACTATACAAAATTGAATAACCAAGAAATAACCACAACCTGACTCAACTCCGCTATTAATACTTAAACCATACTTTTGACACCCATTTATTCTAAGACACGCTTCACTACAGTCATACATACTTTTGATTCCATTCAAGAGAAGCCTACCACCACACCATAACTATCCCTAACACTGCCATAGACCTTCCCTATAAACCCTATCATACGCCTGTTGCCAAATCCATAAAACCTAAATACAATTTATTTATTCTTCTCCCTCATTTTCTCAATCATTTGTTTTAATGTAAGATTTGATCGACACATCCTCTCTACCACTCCTAAACGCACTTGTTCTTCACCAATCAGTCCTTCAGCTACTCGACGCACTCTTTCACAAAACACAGCATAGTATCTTCCCTATAAAACTCAATAAACTAATTCCCTATAATTTTCAACAGTTCCCTATATCATCCTTACCTCTTAATATAAGGGTCTTTCACTGTATTTCTCCAATCCCTCGGCGACTATACCCTCCATAACGCTTTATTACACAACTTCCAAATCCAATCCAATCACCATCTCGCCTCCCGTTCTTGATCATTTCACCAGTAATTTCATTCTATACCTGCAGATTACCCATTCTTCAACTTTCTCATCTACCCATTACTCCTCCTTGCTAATAACTCATCCCAAAATACCTATTCCTTCTGGCACCATCAAACCCACACACCTCTTCATTAATGCCAATATTATGCAGATTTTCGAAGAGTTCTTTCCACACTCCCCTCACATCATTTCATCAGTTACAAAACACCATCCTATTCATTATTCTAAGCAGGTTCCCCTTTATTCCCATTTCTTTAACCTTTCGGGCTTCCCTTCCAGAAGAGCTTCCTAATTCCCTTGTAAATCCCCATTCATCCTTCCTCCAAACTGTTCATTTACCTCTTGTTTTCTCCTACTATGCACCTTTTAGTATTTCTTTTTTCCTCCTTTATATAATTCCAAGCTATCTTCTTTTGCTTCATCATTTGCTTTTATACATTCAACCACGCCTTCCTTTTTACTTTTATTCGTTCTGCATCACCTTTCATTCCCCCACTCACTGTTAATATTCTTATTCCTACTTTAGCACATCCACTTACTTCTTTTGCACTGATAACAATTGCTTCCTTCATTTGCTCCCAGATTTGTATCAGTTTTCAACTTGTTCACATTCACTGATTTACCTTGCGAGCGCTTTTACATACTTATCCTTATTACCTTTGTTCACTTAACTTCTCACACTCTTATTTTACCACACTTCCGTCCGTATCACCTTCCCTCCATCCAAGCCCACTAACTTAAATTTACACAGGAACAAATGATCGATAATCCATTCTAACGCCTTCACTGATTTAATACAACACATACTTCAACATCTCCTTTACTCAACACAAAAATCAATCAAACTTTCACTTCGATACCATCTCTACTACCCAACTCTAGTATACTTAGGGATACTCTTGTGTTTAAAGAAAGTAATTACCCTACGCACATACCTCTCTCCTCACAGAAATCCATCACTTTCTAACATTCTCATTTTCTCCTGACACCAAAAAACCTGTTATCCATCCCTTTTTTGATCACCTATCCAAACCATTCAGGTCCCCCCAAAACTACCAATCTGAAGCTCCTACTCACTCCATGCAAAACATTCATTCAGAGTATCCTCCCAAAAAATCGTACTCTCTTCAACTTTTCCCTCAGATGGACCATACGTCACAAACCACACATACTTTAACCTTTTCACTTAAATTTAACCATAGAATTCTAGTACTCACACACACAAGTCTACCATAGCTCTGTTACCACAAGTCACTCATCAAAATTGCAACTCCTTCCTTCTCCCGCCTCTCATTCCTTTCCACACCAGCACATACACATTTCACACCACACCACTCATTTTCACCGTTTCCTTTCATCTTTGTTCAGTCACAGCGAGCAAATCAAATTTGTCCTTTTAAATACATCCTCAACCTCTCTCCATTCTTCTCCTCAACCCTTTATTCCTTCTGACATTCCATGTACCCATACGATTTCATACAATTTCGTCGAAAATTAGAAGGGCCTTTTTACGGCCATCACGACCATTCTCGAGCATGCATCAGCATTCCCTAGCAAGAATAGGTGGTAGTAGCAGCAAACCAACTACCACCTCCCTTAGTACGCTTCGTACGACACGCAGGACATATGATGTGGGCAATTCTTTCTCCCCCACACATAGGGATATGAGTAGTAGGGATGCAAGGTTTTATTTAAAAGAGGGGTGTGTACTTTAAAGTATGTGTATATGATTCGGATAAATTGGTGGTCGGTAATATGTGGCGCTGGAGATGAGTGTGTAAAGCATATGAAACGCAAAAGAGAAAGGTGCACCATTAAATGGAGGTAATTTCAACACTTCGAGTATGCGTGTTACTCTCCCTCCATATATATAATACTATACTATATATATATATAATATATATATAATATATATATATATTTATATATATATATATATATATAATATATATATATATATATATATATATATACTGTATATGTTTGTGAAACTACTTGCACGTAGTGTTATATTTACTTTATATTAAAAGCCCTTGGAATATTAAAACTTAGACACTTAGAGGACTTTACACTTTAATTACATAAAAAATATTTAAAAGAACTTTATAATAATATATACATTGAAAACTAGCTTTCACCTCTACGCGCGAGGCCTCTTCAGGTTGTGACAAATTACTTAATGTGAAGTTCGAGGAGGAGGATCAATTTAGTTGTTTTTTTTTTATTTTATCCGTTATACTATTAAAAAAGTTTGATGATTTTAAAGTATTCGTTAAAAATAAAGTATATTTTGACCTCACCAGGATATCTGTTCTAATTTTCGAAATTGTATATACAAAATGACTCCATGATTTTACGATGGCCTGTATGATTAATATTGGTCACGGAATCGAAGTTGTTCATGTTGATAGGATGATTATAAGTACGTCTGTGGTTGGTTAGAGCAGAGTTATTATTATCAATATTCAGGTCATAAGTATGTTGGTATTTTCTTCTCTGCCAGTCTACTGATTCTCCGATATGGGTAAGGTTGCATGTGCTGCACGGAATGTGATAGATGCTGCTTTGGGAGTGGTTTTCCTTTTGTTTGAGAGGTTTTAATATATTTTTAAGGGTAATATTGTTTGATTGAACTAAATGGATGTTTTGGTTGTATTTTTTTAATTGAATGTATAGGTATATTTGGAATGGGCAAAAATGACACATGTTCCTCTTTATCTGTAGTGGTGTTGTGTTGTAATACTTGGTTTTTAGCTTTTTTAAGTGCTTTAGAAATGAAACTGTCTGGGTAGTTTAGAGATTTAAAAATGTTATATATATATATATATTATAATATATAAATATATATATAAATATTATATATATATATATATATATATATATATATATATATATAATATTATATTATTATATATATATATATATATATATATATTATATATATATATATATATATTTATATATATGTATAATATATAATTATATATATAATATATATATATAATATATATATATATACATATATATATATATATATATATTATATTTGTTTTAAATATATTATATTTAATTATTTTTTAATTTTTTTTATATAATATATATAATATATATATATATATATTATATATATATATTATATATATATATAATATATATATATATATATATATATATATATATATATATATATTTAATTTCATCGGAAAGAAATGATTGGGAACATAACATAAACCTGTACAGTTTACAGTTGACGCACCTTCAAATTCATCTATCCCATTTCTTGATACATTAGTTACATGGAACAATAGCAATCAACTCCAATAAACAATATATAGAAAAGCAACATCAGCCCCCAATTACATACATTGGTTATCTACCCATCGACCAAATACCAAATTAGTCATTTTGTCAAGTTTATTCCTCCGTGTTCTTAGGTTATGTTCCCACATCATTTCTTTCCGATAAAATCAAAAATCATCAAACTTTTTCAATAGTATAACGAAGAGAATAAAAAACCAACTAAATTGATCCTCCTCCTCGAACTTCACAATAAGTATTTTGTCACAACCTGAAGAGGCCTCGCGCGTAGAGGTGAAAGCTAGTTTTCAATGTATATATTATTATAAAGTTCTTTTAAATATTTTTTATGTAATTAAAGTGTAAAGTCCTCTAACTGTCTAAGTTTTAATATTCCAAAGGCTTTTAATACAAAAGATATATATATATATATATAATATATATATATATATATATATATATATATATATATATATATATATATATATATATATATAACTATTATATATATATAGTATATATGTGTGTGTGTGTGTGTGTGTGTTGTGTGTGTGTGTGTGTGTGTGTGTGTGTTTATGTGTATGTGGGTTTTCTACGAGCTTTGTTTGATTTGATGATCTTTGTATCATTTCTGTTATTTCATCACTTAAAATTACGTCATAAAATGTAAAATTATCCAATTTCAGATTTGATTTCCTTTTTGTAAATTTAATGTGTGTAAACTTTAGAATGAGAGCCTGAGTGAGAGCCAGAGTGAGTGCCTTACGTATTTACACTTTTAAAGAGAGAGATTAGAATTTCTTTTCTTGTAGACTCTTTCAGTGGAGTTCCCCTTTTGCAAAATACTCCAATTACAAGCATTTAATAAATGAAAGGGCAAAATAATGTTTTGTAAACCACAAATCATAACTTAAAAAAAAAAAAAAATAATTTTTTGATGGGAAGAGAAAGTTTTTGATGTTGTTGTTGTTGTTTATTTTATTTTATTTTTTATTTTTTGTGTTACTGCTTTGTGTTTCTTAACTCTTTCAAGGTTTACTTAAAGAAAGTTAATTAATAGTAAACTTCAAATACACCCTTATGAGCTGATTAGGAAAGTCAAAAATATTCCCCTTTTTTTTCTTTTTTTTAAAGATTTTTTCCCTTTACTCCAAAAAATCAAAACGAACGAAATCAAGAAATATACAAAATCATGGATCGATCGTGTTTATTCTTTATCACTTCGATTATACCTATTACTCTATCCTACACCAACTCTATGTATATATTTAATACTTTAATGTGACAAAATATTTTCATTCAGTTAAATGTGTTTAAGTAAAATATAAAGTATTTAACATTACACACATACCTCTCTCTTATACACAGTAAAATTGTCAATCAACCTTCAATTTCCATTCTAGCATTATTTCTTCCCGCCACCCAAAAAAACCAAAACTCTGATTAGGGGATTTGATCTTGTTAATTGTTTTTTATGAATTTCTATTACAGCTCCAACTGTTTATTTTATCACGCTATCCAACCACCATATCAGTTGTCCCCCATGGGACTATAATCTAATAACTGAGAGCAAGCTCCTATTTGGGCACCCCAATTTCGAGAAACAAAAGCTCCTTTCATAATCTACCTTTCCTTCCGAAATTTAGTCTTCTTCAACTTCTTTTATTTTCTTCTCGTTCAAGTTGTTTATTTCTTCCGATGTATCTTTAATCTACAAAAAAAAAAAAATAATGAACTTCATTCCATATATGTAATATTTCCCCATTAGAACTTTATTATTCACACAAATGCGAACAATCTATAGAGGATTCTTCTTCCAATCTTTGAATTAGTCCTGAAGTAACAAACAACAAATTATGATTCTCATATCTTCACAATCCTCTATTTAGTTTACTCATTTCTCTTCACACTGCGATGCACGCACACTATTCATATCGACGACCATCTTCAATAATCTACCAATTTTTCCTGTTGTGTGCATCTTATGTTTCCATCACAGCAAGGAATGCAATTTCAAAGAGTAATGTGCCCGTTTACGTAGAAAATACACGATTCCAAATTACCTCTCTCTCTTATACTAATCTCCTCAACATATTTTTACCTCTGACCATAAATCCATAGTTAACCCTAATACGATTCATACCAGTGTTTCGACCTGAACGATAGTAAAGGCCGTTTTACGGTCGATCCAACGACCTTCCCCGAGGGCCTGCATTATAGCAAATCCTGCAGCTAAAGTAAAATATGAAATGATAGTAGGCAGCCAACCAACTATATTCTACGGTCCCTTTATTACGGCTCCTACGACACGCTTAAGACATTAAACGATTGATGGCTAAATTCTTTTCTTACCCACACACTACAAGGTGGAAATAATTAATAGATAATATAATATTATATAATATATATATATATTAAAAATATTATATATATTTAATATATTAATTTTATTATATTATTATATATATTATATATATATTATTATATAATATTATATTATATAATATATAATATATAATTATATATATATATATTATACATCATTATATATATAATGATATATTTAATATATATTATTATATAATTATATTAATATATATATATATTATATATAATAGTTTTATTGTCTCATTGAATATTATACTATAATATATTATAATATAATATATAGAATATTAAAGAGAAAGTGTTAAATATAGATAATTGAATTGAGAATAATTATCTAGTGAAGAATTAGAATAATAATATATATGATGTATAGAACTCTGTATTAATATAACTTATGTAATGTATATATATATATAACAACAAAAAATATATATTAATTCTATATATATAACAAAGGCATAATATACAAAATAAATAATACTATTAACAATTACAAATAACTTGACTATACATTCATAGCTCAATGTTTTACATAATATATGTTCATATATTATAGTCATAATTGTTTAGTATTTATATTTAAAAACTTTGAAATATATAAAAATAATAATAATTATTATTTTTATTTAGTAATAAATATAAATAATCAAGAAATCAGAAAACGATATTATTTCTGGTGTTTGCTTCTACAGTTTTGAAATTAATTTAAATTTATTTAATATTATATATATAATATATAACTACTAACAATGGTTGAACATTAATCGTATATCATATATACATATACATTATATATTACAGATTATATACAAAATACATTCTATACTATTTAACTGTGTATAAGCAATATACAAGTGGTTTTACTAGAATTGTTATAAAATATCCATTGAAGTAATTTATTAAATATTTAGTTAGTATTATTATATTATAATAATGTATATTATTCTTTTCATATATTATTATAGATCGTATTTATTATATCGTATTTATTAATTATTTAGGTTCTTTATAAGATTATCACTTTATATAATAATATATATATTCTTATGACATCTGATTATAGTTAGTTCATATAGTGTATTTAATTAGTTTTTTTAAATAGGTGTGATATAGTATAACTGTGTAATAATATACTTATTATATGGTATATATATATAGTATATACTAACAGTATAAATATAAAAAATTATACTTAAATTAATTATATTATAGTATCTGGATATATGCCTGATCATACTAATTACATATATATTATAATCGAGTCAATCTTATAGTATGATTATATCAATGTTTCTTATAAATATATATGTATATATAGTATATATTTAATTTTAATATATTTATTGATATATAATATATATATATGATATTATATATTATTATTTATTGATATAATGTTTTTCTATTATATCTTTTATTTTTTTATATTCTACACTTGATTACTATATCATATCTCTTTTATATATATATATATATAGCTAGTTATATATATACTATATTGATTATATTACCTCTTATTCATATTATTATACTATTATAATATATATATAATTTTATTTTCAGTTTATATTATAAGAATCAATATTCGTTCATTTCTATCAATATATGTCTCAGAAATATTTGAAAAAAAGGATAGAAAAAAAAAAATTTGAATTAAAATTTCTTAAAAAAAAATTTCTTTTGTAGTATATTAATTATGAATATGTTTTTACGAGAAATGTTCTTCAAACCTAATTTAAAAGATAGAGTCATGCTACTACGATAGATAGATAGAAGATTAGCAAAGATATATTATTACTGAAAGCACACTTGCTTAACGGTCTAGTTCTTGCCAAAATTGTATACAAAATATTAATTCAATATAATCTTGAACTAGCAGTTATGAGTGTGTGCACGTAAACAGATTGTTATTGATGTAGTGTATATCGATATTTTTTATGTAATTGATGTATGTATGTATGTATGTAGTTTATGGATATGTGTATTTGTATGTGATGAACATCCTGTATGATTATGGTATGATATGAATGTTATGATACATAGTTTTAGAGTATGTATGTATGTATGTTATGTATTGTAGGTGTTATTGGTATATGGATTTATATACAATATATTTTTTAAATACAATGTGAATATATTAAAATGTCTGAGACACTCATGGCGATGTTATATTAATCCTGTTTTCCTCATTAATTTTCCTATACTTCTGTTCCTTTTTGGAGAGAGTGCGAAATGATTGTATATATTGCACTTCAGATCTCAGCTAGTCTAAAAAAATTAATAATTAATATAAGATGATAATAGAAAAGAAGAAAAAAAGATCAGTTAATATTTCTTTCGTTAAAA
>JABUQX010102857.1:2500-7500 GCA_015478945.1 Trachelipus rathkii | reverse complement strand
TAATAGTTTTAGTATAGTGTCTATAAATTAATAGACATTATATATTAATATAGATTAATATTATATTCTCAATATATTTATATATGTTTTTTATTATATTAATTATATATAATGTATATAATCTAATAAATATTTATTATTACATATATTTAGATTTAATATAGTGGGTAGTAATAATAACCTTTATTTAAATATTAATAAAATTTTATATTTAACTTTCTTTTGACAATTCAGTTCATTATATATTTTTACTTTATATATAATTATATTACTATATACTATAATATTACAATAATTTATATATATTATATATATATAGAACTTATTATTATATATAATATATAAGAAGATTTTTTTCTACTGTAAATTTCAACTATTTTATATTGCAATAATTATATATATATATATTATATGTATATAGGTATATATTTATTAGTATAGTTAATGGTATTAATTTATTATTAATATATAATATAAGTTATATAATATATATGAATTGAATTTAAAAAAGAAAAAACAAATTAATATATATATATATATATAAATATTAAATAATTGTTCTGTCACTCTTATAATATAGCTAATTATATTTCATATTAAAGCAGATAAAATATAGTGGATATATATATTTTAATTAATTTAAGTTTATATTAATGTCATAGTATTTAATAATATTGTACGTTTTTTATATATATATAATATGAAATATTTTCTTTATAATATTATTATTATATAGACCCTACCTGAAATTACTAAGGATAACTAGCCTTTGCTAACCTGACTCCTTATCACCAAATATCTCCATGTCTATAAGTTCTATTTTCATTTGGTGCTTTAGAGATTTGAAATATCGAAAGATGAAAGCCTATTGAAAAAAAATTAAGAGATAAAAAAAAATAATCTCATGGCTCAATCTTCTCTCAAATGTTACACGAAACTTGTTTTAAATTTTCACATTACAATATTATGAGAGAAGACGTTAACTAAAATCGTTAATATAGTGTTACGGATTTTTGATATTTCGTCCATTGCATGTGAAATCACAAGTGTTTATTTATCACTTCTTTTTGCCAGATGACACGAGACTATGAGTGTTATTATAAAATAGTGCTAATGCAGCTCGGATTTGCTAATCACGGCGTAACATTGAAATTGTCTTCACGAACGGAAGTTTGATTTATCAATGATTTAAGAGGCTTTTTTTTCAATCAATGATTTAGAGGCTTGTTTTGATTTATCAGTGGTTTTAATACTTTTTTCAATCAAACATTAAGAGGCCTTTTGTATTTGTCAGATGCAAATTTTTTTTTTTCAATCAAAGCTTAAAGACTTGGTTTGATTTAACTGATTTTAGAGACTTTTCAATTAATTATTTAGGAACTCGTTTTGATTTAACAGTGATTCAGAGACTTTTACTCATAGATTTATAGACTTTTCTTGAATTATAAAATCTTTGTAGATTTTTCATTCTATATTATAGAGACCTGCGTTGATCTGTAAAATGATTATAGAATTTTTTTTAACCAAAGATTTAAAGTTTTTTTTTTTATTATACAGTATGTAAAATGTTTAGAGATTATTTCATTTAGTGGAAAATTTAGAGACTTTCTTGACTTGCAAAATATTTCGAGATTTCTTAATTGAAAACTGAGAGACTTATTTTGAATTGCAAAAAGCTTAGAGACTTTTCAATAAAAAAAAAAAAAAATATTTAACGACATTTCTTGATATTGTAAGAGGCTTAGAGATCTTTTCAATTTAAATTATAGCAGACCTTCTCTTTTTATACTAGATCCATGAAAACTTTTCATTTAATATTTGAGACGTTTTTGGACGTTCATATATATATATATATATATATAATATATATATATTATATATATCATATATATATATATTATATATATAATATATTATAATATAGTATATATATTATATAATAATATATATATATATATATATATATATATATATATCATATATATAATATACCAATGAAAGGAGTTTATTAAAATTCTTCTTCCAAATGACCTATTCTAATATTTATAATTGTTTACTTCAGATTATGTTACTTAATTAATATTAATTTAATTAGTTCATAACTAATAATTATTAATTAATTAATCAATAATTAATTAAATTAAATTAGTGAGTTAAATTAATTAATTAAGTTAATGATAACTTAATTAATAATGACATTATTTTTGTTACATTAAATTAGTAATGTAATCTAATTAATTTGTATCAAATAATTAATTATGAATCAATTTGATTAATTGATGATTGATTAAACTAAGTTAATGATCAATCATTAATTACCGTTATTAATAACAAATTTCAATAATGAATTTTGAATAATAATTTAGCTAATTAATGAATGAATGAATTTATTAAATTAGACTTACTAATTTTTTTTATTATTATTTAAAACTTGTTTATTCATTTGTTTGTTATAATATACTTTATTTTTGTCTATTTTCAGAACACTATGAGTGTAAAATAAATGCAGATGTGAATTTAAAGTATATATATATATATATATAGTATATATTATATATATATATATATATATATCGATATTATATAATATACCTATATATATATATAATGAATATATTATATTATATATTATATATCTATAATATATTATATATAATATATATAATATCATATATACTATATATATATATTATAATATATATATATATTATATATTATTATATATATATATATATATATATATACTATATATATATATATATAAATATATATATAAGTTTATTATATATAATGTATATGTATATATATTATATATATACTATTATATATACTATACTATATATATAATATATATATATATATATATATAATATATATATATATATATATAATTATATACTATATATATATATATATATATATATATATATATATATATAAATAAATATATACTATATAATATATATATATATATATATATATATATATATATTATATATATATATATATATAATATCATATATATATATATATATATATAATATATATCTATATAGTATGTAGATACACAAAGAGAGACTGAAGAGGACCTGAGAAGAGAGAGAGGAGGAGAGAGAGAGAGAAGAGAGAGAGCAGCACGAGAGAGAGAGAGAGAGAGCGAGAGATGACGAGAGAGAGAGAGAGATAAACTAAACCCTTTATATAAAACAGAAAAAGTGGACAGAATTTTCCTTCTTTCAAAGTTATGATGTGACTTTGTTTTGTGGTGAAAAAAAAAAAAAAATTGCGTTGCAAAGAACTAGGAAGAACTCTTTTCATTCCACTTTGTTCTTTTCTTTTTTTATTGAAGTTATTTTTTTCTCTAGTGGATATTAATAGTGATAGTTTTTTCTTTTCACTTTCTTTCTTCGTTCCATCTTCATTTACATTTAATTTGTTCATATGATTTATCATGTTTGGACGATACTAAATAATTAATTGTAATTATTGTGACTTCGAAAAATTGGTTGTTACCATGACTATATATATAATATATATAATATATATTATATATATATATATAATATATATATATATATATATATAATATATATATATATATAAATATTATATAATATAATACATTAATACATACTACTATATATATATATAATATATATATATAATATATTTTATATAGATATTATAATTATATTATATATAATATATATATAAAAGACTGAAGTACAGGCAGCGTCAGTGTGCGCTGTCCCCTTCACTTTTTGCTTTAGATCTGGACAAGCTGCTTGAAAGGATATGGTGTGAGGAGAGGATAGGAAATACACCTTTGTATACAGCGGACGACACGGTTGGCTGGTGACAAAGAACAACATGAACTGCAAGCTGCTGTAAATTCTTGGAATGAAGTTATGATGAGCGTGAGGAATGGAAAAATAAACAGGGAAGAGACGGAGATAATGGCGATATCGAGACAGGGAGAACACTCGGAGATATGGATGGGATATACAGTTGAAACAGGGCAGTAGATTCAAATATCTTAGTAGTGATTTTGATGAGAAAGGTTGGATAGACGCAGAACTGAAGGAAAGAGATAACGAAACACATTCAAGCAAATGTGGGTAATGTCCACCGTTGTTAAGCAGACAGGATTGCCATTGGAGGGTAAATGTGACAAATAAATATTGCTTTCTCCCGACCATCACTATACGAGTCGAAAGTTGGACGCTACTTATACGATACAGCAAGCAGTAAAATAGAAGCTGCGAGAATGCGAAGTGCTTGAATTAATGAAGAGGAGTTAGCGTTGGGGACAGCAGTTAGGAGTGACGCCAATAGAGAAGCTAGGAATCCGCCCAATATTGATGTATTGATTAGAAACCAGCTGAGATGTTTGACGTGTGCAGAGCAAAATGGGAGGACAAGACGTACCCCGAAATTACTTAATTGGCAGGTTCTATTGCGAGAGAGGAACATGGGAATACCCAAGAAAAAGATGGGTAGGCATGCTGTGAAGAGGCGATTGTTTCGAGTAAGAGAGACGATGGAGAATGATAAAAAGATCAGCACTATTCGAGACGGGATTTCTGGAGGAACACCAACACTGACACGGAAAGGCGCATTGTGTCGAGGGAAGAGACGCATGCGAGAATGTTGAAAGATCAACAACTATTCGAACGACCGGGGATGCCTGGAGGGATTCTGGCAGTAGGTAGCAGACACCTTGACAGGTTCTACCTATCAGGATGGCAGCGTGAAGGAAAGAAAAGAAAGTAGTATATATATATATATATATATATATATATATATATATATATTATAATAGTATATATATATATTATATATACTTATTATATATATATATAATATACATATATATATACTATATATAGATATATATATATCTGACAGAATTTATAATATATAATTAAATATATATAAAGAAATAAAAACTTAAAATAAAAAACTAATAAATAAAAAAAATTACATACGTTAACGTAAAG
>JABUQX010102856.1:20000-27785 GCA_015478945.1 Trachelipus rathkii | reverse complement strand
GAACTTGCTCCGCCATCAACCGGGACGTGTCGGAGCCAGCCACAACAGGGATAGATAAACAGGATGCCCCGGTTATTCAGGACAGGTGGATGTTGAATCCGGAGGCAGAGGAGTTTGTTACAGGTCAAGGTGGAAAGGTGATTGGGTCATTGCCCCAACGTATACAAAGGAGACAGAAAAAGGAGATTATGGAAATAATGTCAGGAGTTTATAATACAACGGGTGATACAGGAATGATGGGTATTGACAGTGTAAAGATGGCACCTTTGATAAAGTTTAATGTAAAATTTAATGGCGTTGAGATGTTAGCAGCGGTAGATTCGGGATCTCAATACTGCTTGATAGGAAGAAAGGAGCTCGGGAAGATTCCGAATCCGACAGTAATAAACAAGGAAATGAGATTGAGAGGTCTGGGTGATCCTCAACAGAGTGTAGAGTCTCATCAAACAGTGATCTTGGAGGTCACTATTGATGACATTAAGTATGGACAATTGGAATTTCTGGTTCTTGAGGACTTAAAGGAAGGAGTAATGTTAGGTATGCCTTTTCTGGTAGGAAATAGCATAAAGTTTGATATTAGAGATGGATCAATTAGACGTTATGGTGATAATGGTGTACGAGAACAAGTATATGTAATGGGTGGAACTGAAAACTGTATAAGAACGGTAACAAGGATTCCGGTACATACAACGGAGAAAATGGTGATTGATAAGAATAACTGGGTACCAGTTAAAGTAAAATGGAAGTCGAAACAGGTCAAACCAAGGAGTCATGAAGGGCAGTACCGTACAAAACCGGAGGAGCTATTGGTAGAAGGTAGAGAAGATTGCAAAAGGGGATATAATCACCGATTTAAGGTGTTACCCGGTTTGGTGAAATGGAGTGAGGAGGAAGGTACAGTACTGTTAAAGAAATTAATATCAGGGCCTTTAAAATTGACCAAAGGTGAACAAATAGGGATAGCACACTTGTTAGTAGACGAGGATAAATTAAGGAAGTATGGGGTTACAACATGTACAGTAAACACAACGGTACGGGAAGTGACAGGACGAGGAGATGAACAAGAATGGACGAAAGGACAAAATTTGAAGGACGAAATTAATTCATCGGTAGAGTTTACGTCGCAGATCAGATTTGAACAGGTTTTTGGAGGTGGTTGTGGAGAAACAAAATGGTTTTTAAGCAGGCGTGATGCGGACGCCAGTCAAACTGCGATAACCCCATATAAGATTAGGTTGCATGATTACACGCCTATTTACCAACGAGCTAGAAGGTTTGATCAGAAAACTAACCAGGAGATTGAACAGCAGGTGGAAGAGTTATGTATGAAAGACATAGCTGAACCTTGCGCAGCGGAATGGAGTTCACCGGTGGTGCCGATCCGTAAAAAAGATGGTACACTCAGGTTATGTGCGGACTATAGAAGGTTAAATCAGGTAACGGAAGCGGACAAATTTCCAATGGCGAACATTCAGGAAACCATTTACGCATATCACGGGGTTAAGTATTTTACTAGCCTGGATCTGGTTAAGGGTTACTATCAAATGAACCTGGCAGAGGATAGTAGAGACTTCACGGCTTTTTCCACGGTGAGTGGACAGTACCGGTTCAAAAGATTAAGCTTTGGCTTAAAGAATGGTCCGGCAGCGTTTCAGCGAGAAATGCAAAGGATAATGATGGGATTTAGCAAAGATAAGGTGGTGGTGTACTTGGATGATGTGTTATTAATGTCAAAAAGGTTTTGAGGAGCACTTGCTACTAATAGACAAGGTATTACAACGGTTTTGTGAAGCAAACATAAAGGTCAGATTGGGAAATGTAGTTGGGTGCAAAAAGAAGTAAAGTTTCTAGGACATATAATCAGTAGAACAGGGATCAGGAAGCTTCCGGAGTTTGTGGAACAGGTTGATAAACTGGAGAGGCCAAACACTGTTGGAGAGTTAAGAAGATATCTGGGCATGATAAACTTCCAGAGGAAGTTTATAAAGAACTGTTCGGAGGTGGCAGCACCCCTTAATGCACTAACGGGAGGCAGACGGAAAGATGTGATTGAGTGGACGGAGGAAAGAGTAAAGGCATTTACAGGGTTAAAAGAGGGAATGAAGGAATCGGTGGAACTGGCGTTCCCCGACTTTTCGGAAGGAGCCAACAAGCTGGAGTTGTTTGTGGATGCCAGTGGTTCTGGTATGGGAGCTGGTCTATGCCAAAAACAAGGTGACGAAAGGAGGGTTATAGCCTTTAATTCGCACTCTTTCAATGCGTGTGAGAGGAATGCGTCAACCATTGAAAGGGAGTCCCTGGCAATAAGGTGGGGTATTAAAAGTTTCAGGCCGTTCCTACTAGGCAAAGAGTTTATTTTATTTACGGACCATCGGCCATTAGTTTACCTACACAAGATGAAGTTAGTTGACAGTAAGCTGGCACGAGTGTTGGACGACTTGAGTGAATACAGTTTTGAGATACAATACTATCCGGGGAAAGAGAACATCTTTGCAGATGCATGGTCCAGGTGTAACAGGAGGGATGATCAGGGTGAAGCACCGGTAGATCTGGATGTTTTGCCAAAAGGGTTAATCATGGTCAAGGAAGTCCCTGGTGGAGCAGACGCACTGTTTGTCAGTTTACAAGTCGTTTTGGAGAACGCCCAGGTTAGGAACCTGGAAAGGGATCACAAGGCCTTGAGAGACAACTTAGCAACTACATTAAGGGACAATCAGAAATTATACGGAATAGGCAGACAACAGAAGATGCTGAAGTATTTAAAGGCATTACGGTTACCAGGTAGAGAACCAATACCGAAGGTATTGCTGGTGGCAAGTTACTTGTTTAGGGTTAATAATTCTGGTTGCACATTGTAGCGTGCTGTTCTGTAAAGTATATTGGACCCAGTGTGAGAGAGGAAGACGATTTGAAAAACGTTCACATACAGGTGCGGGGTGGAACGCACTTTAACCCTTTGAAGGATGATGGCACGTTCAACAGGTGTACGGAAAACATTATGGTGGACGAGCGTACAACCCTGGAGGAGTCACAGCAGGAAGAAGAGGAGTTAGAGGAGTCAGAGATCGAACGTAAGAATGAAGAACTTGGAATTAATTTAATGATGCGAGAAAGAAAACACAAGTCCCGGTTAAGTTGTAATCATACACTTATACTGAGAGGAGTAACTTGGCAAGAAGTTTGTATTGGTGAGGTGCGCAAGTGCGCATTTTTAGACACGGGTTCCGTAATTAGTCTGATCCAGAAAAGTGTGGTTGACGATTTAAACAATTTTGGACATATCTTAAGGAGCTGGAAAGTAGATTTGGTACTAAACGGAGTGGCTCAGGACATTGTGAAATGTAACCAGGCAGTGGAAGTGGAAATTAGTACTCGCTACAGAAGGGTGTTGTTTCCATTGGTGGTGATACCGGACGGGTTTATTCCAGCATGTATGTTGTTAGGAATGAATTACCTGGTGGAAGTAGAAGCGGCATTGGACTTTGGTGAGGGAATAGTGTGTCATGGAGATGACGCAGATGATGTGAGCGATTCATTTCTTGCAACAGTGGGCGCATATAATGTAACAATTCAAGGTGAAAAAGAGGGTAATGTACTGTCAGCACAGGACATTATTGATCTTCAGGAAAGATCAGAGGTGGTAAAGATGTTGAAAGAAAAGGTTCGGAGAAAACAGGTACTAACTAAAAAGGATACACTATTAAAGGAATTTTTTAGGTACCGGGATGATTTCTTAATAAACAGGTCAATCCTGGTGAAGAACACGGGACCAGGGCAAGCTAGTGCAGTTATTGGGTTTAAACAGGTGGTGAGTGTATGTGTCATAACACACCGGAACATGGCACATATTGGAAGAGACAAATTGTTGGACCTGGTGTCCAAGTACGTATGGCATCCAAGGATTTCATCGGTGGTGCAGGAAGTATGTCGGACGTGCCCAAAGTGTCAATTATACAAGATCGACCACCAGGTGATATTTCCGCCCATCTGGAAAATAGAAGTTAAAAACCCCTTCGAGCTGGTGGCAGTAGACGTAATGGCGATGCCGAAAACGAGAAAAGGGAATGTGGCATGTCTGGTGGCAATAGATCATTGCAGTAAGTGGGCTGTAGTGAAGCCCCTAAAGGATAAATCGGCAAAGAGTGTGGTTGACGCTTTCGAGTGCGAGATGTTACCGGCTTTTGTGAGGTTACCCTACAAGGTACTCACGGATAACGGAGTAGAGTTTAGGAGTGGCAGGTTCGAGGAAATGTTGCGGAATTACGGTATTGGACACATCTACAGCAGTCCTTACAAGCCAGCAAGCAACGGGGCTGTAGAACGCACCAATAGAACTTTTGCCGAGTTCTTAAGGAATATCATGGAAGAAGGTGCTGATTGGGATACTTCATTGACAAGGGCAGTGCTAGTTTACAATGGTACGAAGCATGCGGAGTTGGGAATGTCCCCAGAGGAAAAACTAATGGTGGAAAGGCACGAAAAAGGAAGGGTGATACCAATCCAGAGGAGTCAAGAAAAATGGCAGGAAGGACACCCTAACTGGTTACCGTATGCGGTGGGAGTAAGGGTTAAAAGGAAGGTTGTCACGGTTGATAGGAGTTTAGACAAAAAGCTAGGCAAGAAATATGAAGGTCCATTCGTAATCACCAAGGTCATATCCGGAGGAATGTCGTATGACATACAAGGAAAAACAAAGGTAGCTAGGGTACATTACTCGCATTTAAAGGTGTGGGCGGATCCCCCGGAATACCTTAGACAGTATTTCCAGTGTGAGGAGGTAGAACCGGAGCAAAAGGAATACCAGGGAGAAATAGAAAGGATAGAACAGGTACCTGAAGAAGGCATAGTCCATGTACCATGGGTCGGACAAGTAACACAGGAGGCAAAAACACCAAAGAAACAAGGAGCAAAAATCAAGGAAGCATGGAGATTGTTAAAACAAATGGCATTACAGGGGGTAACTGGTAAAAGAAGTGTGTCGGTGCAGACAGAGGACCAGGTTGGAGAAAATAAAGGCACTCAAACGGAGAGTGTCAGCATGATACTTTCACCTGTGGATACGAGTGAACAACAGGATTGGTTCGACGAGGTAGGAGTAGATATTGACCAGGAGAGTGAATATGATATTGAAGCATTTGAGAGATCAATAGGGTTCCCAAAAGATAGTTACACGCTCGGAGTAAGAGTCAGCGACGAGAGTAAGGAGGAAACGGATTTAGATTTAGACGAGATAGTGGGTTCAATTGAAAACCAGGAGGTAGTATCTGCTGAGAACCAAGACACAGACTTTGAGACACACGAGGAAGATCAGGTGGAGGAAGTAGGAGAAGTCAATATCAAGGTGACTAGCCCTGAAGGTTCAGAATATAGGCCAAGATCTATTTATGAAGAGCTTATGGAAGTAGGTGAAATCCCGGACGCTATGATGATTGGTACCAGTGCTAGACAACAGGAACGGAGGGTATCAGAACCAGAGGATCTGCACAGGGCACCGGTTACAAGGTCGAGAGGATCGGTACCGGAACAGCCAAACGTAATGAGGAGGGTTATAGAGTATGAGAAAAGGACCGAAGCACGAAGGAGAGCCTCAACTGGAAGGATGGAGTAAGGTAGAAGGTTGGCGCTGAATTTTTTTTTCTTTTTAAGATTGTTGCACAATCTTGGAGGGGGAGTTATATGGTGGATTGATATTGAATCAACCAACTAACTAAGAACGGCGTGCGCGGATCTAGAAAAATGCCCATTTCTCGTTTGTCAAGGAGAGTGAGAAGTCACGGAAACTGGTGTGTGAAACCAAAATCGTCTTAAGTGTCTTTAAAAAGTAAAAAGTTTAAGTGATTTTTGAGTACATGGTTTGTAAAACTCATTGGATCTAAGTTCCGTGGAAATAAAGTTTAAGATCATCAATTCCCCAAACTGGGTAAGTTAACTTTTATTTTGGAAAGTTAAAACTAAAATTTGGAAGATTTCGGTTATTTCATTACTAAATATTTATAAAGACTGGTTAGAAAGTGGAATAGTGTAAATTCAAAGCAGGAAGTGACGTTAAAATTAGGATTGAGGAGTTGAGAAGGAAAATGTAAAAAGACAAGCCGTGGTATGTTTCAAAGTAGTTTTTAAGAGACGGTTACGAGATGGAGTTAAGGAATTGTTATTGAAGTGTTACGTTACTATTTTTTTATGATTAAGTTACCATCGGTTTGTGTCAGGGTGTTTCTTATTAGTGACGATTATTGGTATGATACTGGTTCATTTTTGTAAATATTTATGGTAGGTAACCTGGATTACCGTGTTTGCGAAGAAATAGAAAGCAAGGTTACGGTGGAGTTGAGATACGGAGAAAAGGTTAAAGTACGAAAGCAGGGTTAAAAGACGTGAGTAGAATAGTGTATGAACAAGGTGTGGAAAGTGTATTATTATTATTATTATTATTATTATTATTATTATTATTATTATTATTATTATTATTATTATTATTATTATTATTATTATTATTATTATTATTATTATTATTATTATTATTATTATTATTTTTTTTACTTGTATGTTTGCTAATATGATAGATTGTGTGAATGCCGTACAATAAAAATGTGTAATATATTAGGTTAGGGTCTTATCTAATAGCAGTATTATTATTATTATTATTATATTATTATTATTATTATTATTATTATTTATTATTATTATTATTATTATTATTATTATTATTATTATTATTATTATTATTATTATTATTATTATTATTATTATTATTATTATTATTATTATTATTATTATTATTTACTGCTGTTACTATGATTTTAATGGGGGATAGTATTCGTACTATGTAGAGTTATTATTATTATTATTATTATTATTATTATTATTATTATTATTATTATTATTATTATTATTATTATTATTATTATATTATTATTATTATTATTATTATTATTATTATTATTATTATTATTATATTATTATTATTATTATTATTATTATTATTATTATTATTATTATTATTATTGTTACTGCACTTATGTAAATATATCTGATGGAGGGTTCTCTATTTTCAAGGGAACCAACCTGGGAGCCCAACTGAGAACCTACCTGAAAACCAAACCTGATAACTGGCCCCAACCCGGACGGATTTATATCGGGTTTAACTGAAAACTGGCCCCAACCCGGACGGATTTATATCGGGTTTTAACTGATACCTGGCCCCAACCCGGACGGATTTATATCGGGTTTTAACTGATACCTGGCCCCAACCCGGACGGATTTATATTGGGTTTTAACTGAAACCTGGCCCCAACCCGGAAGGATTTATATCGGGTTTTACCTGAAACCTGGCCCCAACCCGGAAGGATTTATATCGGGTTTTAACTGAAACCTGGCCCCAACCCGGAAGGATTTATTTAACTGAAACCTGGCCCCAACCCGGAGGGATTTATTAAACTGAAACCTGGCCCCAACCCGGAGGGATTTATTTAATTGAAACCTGGCCCCAACCCGGAGGGATTTATTTAACTAAAACCTGGCCCCAACCCGGAAGGATTTATATCGGGTTTTAACGGAAACTTGGCATCAACCTGAAGGATTTATACTGGGCTTTCATCTGGAGTGTGAGCCTAACCCGAATTACCTGGACCGCTTTCACCTGGATTGGGAGGGTACTTGAGTGTACTCCCCACCTTTCACCTGGATTGGGAGGGTACTTGAGTGTACTCCCCACCTTCACCTGGATTGGGAGGGTACTTGAGTGTACTCCCCACCTTCACCTGGATTGGGAGGGTACCTGAGTGT
>JABUQX010102856.1:0-10000 GCA_015478945.1 Trachelipus rathkii | reverse complement strand
AATCAGCCAAAAACATAAACTCTACCGAAACTATAAAAACAAAATTATACCATTCCAAATATATAACACATATGATAAACAATTAAAGGCAGTTATTAAGAAAGCAAAGAGAAAACACTACTCTAGCAAATTTCAGGATTGCTACAAAGACTCCAAAGCTACTTGGGGTTTAATCAATAAATTAATCAACAATAATACAAAAAACTCCCAATGTATAAAAGAGCTGAATATAAATAATCAGTTAAAAACGGACCAAAAGATGATCGCGGACGGACTAAACGAGTACTTTGTAAACGCCGGTAAACAAATCATGAGAGACAAACCCCCTAGTCGAACATCATTTGAAACTTTTCTCCCCGACTACGAGACTCATTTCTCCTTTATAAACATCACAGACTCTGAGGTAAAAAAGGTAATCGCCGGATTAAAAAACAAAAAATGTGATGTTCATTCTATCCCCAACCACATCCTCAAACTCGCTGCCGACAAAATAGCCACCCCTTTAAAACACTTGTTCAATGAGTCATTTTTGACAGGAGTTTTTCCAAATATTTTCAAGACAGCAAAAGTGATCCCTATACCTAAAAAAGGAGATCTATCCCTAGCAAAAAATTACAGACCAATAGCTATCACAAATACGATTAGTAAAATATTTGAGAAATTAATTTTCAATCAGATAACAGAATATTTTATATCAAACAACATTCTCAGTGATTCACAATTTGGATTTAGAAAAGGACGCTCAACTGCTGATGCCCTCATTTGCTTAACCGAAAAACTTTACAGAAATATAGAAAATAAAGACTCCTCCCTGTTATTATTATTAGATTTCACAAAAGCTTTTGACATGATTGATCATGACATACTACTAAGTAAAATGAACAAAATGGGTTTTGAAGGAACAAACTTACAATGGTTTAAAAGCTACTTAAAGGAGAGATCTCAATACGTAAAACTAAATGAAACTACTTCAGCCACGCTTCAAACATCTACTGGCGTACCCCAGGGCTCAATTCTTGGACCATTTCTATTTACCCTATATACAAATGATCTGTTCAACTCTCATGACGCTTTTTCAGTATCATTTGCTGACGATACCTCCATATTAATAAATGACAAAAATGCCGAGTCTCTATCTCGCAAAGGAGTTGACACATTAACAAAAATAATGAAATGGATAGATGCTAATAAGCTATCTTTAAATTTAAGTAAAACATCTTACATTATTTTTAGCAACAAACAAATTAACGATTTAAATATTAAAATTAACAATATAGAACTAAATAGGGCTACAAACGCTAAAATACTAGGAATAACAATCGATGAAAAGCTGACGTTTAAAGATCATATTAACAACCTAGTTAGCAGACTGTCGAGATACATGTATATGCTAATAAAATTAAAAAATATTGTACCTCTTTCCATTCTTAGAAAAATATACTATGCACTAATACACCCCCACTTACTTTACTGTCTTCCTATCTACGGTACCACAAGTAACTCGGTAATCCACCCTGTAACTGTAATCCAAAAGCGATTTATTCGCCTCATTAGCAATACAAGGGACTTTTACAGCCATACTCAACCATTATTCAAAAACCTAAAGATATTGCAGTTTAAAGACTTGCTAAATATATCACTCCTGAAAGAGATACATAAAATTATCCATAATAATGCATGTGAATTCTTGCTAACAAATTTTCATTTAAACCAAGCAAGGCGCGAAGCAAATCAAATAAATCTAAGAAATAATACTTACATAAACCCACCCTTCTGTAGACTAAAAAAAGCCACTCAAAGTGTCAGCTACAAAGCAGCTAAACTTTACAACTCAATGCCACAAGACATCAAAACGGAAAACTCTACCAAATCTTTTGCTAAAAAAATAAAAACGTATTATCTAAATAAATATTAATAAATAACTACTCAACGATTCAACCTATGTAAAAGCTAGCTTACACCATTATTATTTATTATTATTATTATTATTATTATTATTATTATTATATTATTATTATTATTATTATTATTAGATTATATTATTATTATTATTATTATTATTATTATTTTTATTATCATTATATTATTATTATTTTATTAATATTATTATTATTATTATTATTTATTATTATTATTATTATTTTATTATTATTATATTATAATTATTAATAATTATTATTATAAATTATTATTCATTATTATTATTATTTTATTATTATTATTAAATTTATTATTATTACTAATTTTTAATTATTATTATTATTATTTTTATTATTATTATTGTTAATATTATTATTTTAATTGTAGTAATTATGGTAGTGGTTGTAATTATGTTTGTGATTGTAATTATTATTGTTGAAATTGTTGTTTGTGATTATCGCTCAATTATTATTTATGATTATTATTACTTTGTGTTTTGTTATTATTTTTATATTATTTATTATTATTATCATTATTATTATTTTTATTTTTATTATTTTTTTATTATTATATTATTGATTACATGACTGTTAATTCTTAATTTATTATTGTTAACCTACTATATTATTATTATCGTTTGTATGTGTACAACTACAAGTATTCTTGTTATTTTTCCTTTCTCTCATTATTATTCCACTCTGATTGCAATTATTATTATTATTATTATTATTATATTATTATTATTATTATATATTATTTTTATTATTATTATTATTATTAACATTACGTTTAATTTTTAAAATTATTTTAATTTTTTTTTTATTATTGTTTTTATTATTTAATATTTATTATTATTTTTTTTATTATTACTTTTATTATTATTATTATTATTATTATTATTAGTTATTATTATTATTATTATTATTAATGTTTAGATTATTATTATTATTATTAACATTATTATGGATACTATTAGTACTATTTTAATTATTACAATTATATTATATTATCATTGATTATATTAATTATTATATTATTATTATTATTATTTTATTATTATATTAGGTATTATTATTATTATATTTATTATTATTATATTATTATTATTATTATTATTATTTCTTTTGTTAGGAATAATAGTAGTAGTGGTGGTGGTAGTGGAAGTAGTTATAACTCTTACTTCTTCATAAATTATAATTATTATCATATTAGTATTATTATTATTATTATTATTATTATTATTATTATTATTATTATATTATTATTATAATTATTATTACTATTATTATTATTATTATTATTATTCATTATTATTATTATTACTATTATATTGTTGCTATTATTATTATTATTATTATTATTTTGTTATTATATTTTATTTTATTATTATTATTATTATTATTGTTATTATTATTGACATTATTATTATATTATTATTATTATTATATTATTATTATTATATATTATTTATTATTTTATAATTATTATTTATTATATTATTATTATTGTTATTATCACTGGTAATAATGTTAATGCTATTTTACTTACTATAATTATTATTTTATTATTATTATTATTATTATTATATTGATTATTATTATTATTATTATTATTATTATTAGTGATTTTTATTATTTAATTATTATTATTATATTATTATTATTATTATTATTATTATTATTTTATCATTATTTATTATTATTATTTATTATTATATTATTATTATTATTATTATTATTATTATTATTGTAGTTGTTAGTAGTAATTGTAGCAGCGGTAGTTTTAAGTGGTGTGTGGTTTGTATTACTATTTATTATTTATTATTATTTTTATTATTATTATTAATATATTATTATTATATTATTATCATTATTAGGTATTATTATTATTATATTATTATATATTATTTATGTTAGTATTATTATTACCATTTTTATTACTGTTAATAAATTTGTTAATGTTTTTGAAATATTATCATTATTATTATTATTATTATTATTATTATTATTATTATTATTATTATTATTATTATTATTATTATTATTATTATTATTATTATTATTATTATTATTATTATTTATTATTATTTATTATTATTTTTATTATTATTATTATATTATTTTTTTATTGTACTATCATTATTTATATTATTTATATTATATATTATTATTAATTATTATTATTATATTATTATTATTATTATTATTGATTATTATTATTATCATTATCATTATTATTATTGATTATTATTTATTATTATTATTTTATTATTATTATTATTTATATTATTATTATTATTATTATTATTATTATTATTATTATTATTATTGTTATTTTTATGGTTTTTAATTATTTTTAAGCTCATTATTATTAATGTATTTCGGGTTTCAAAGGACACAATATTGTGTTGCAATTAGTAGACCCATTTCACATACTAGGGAAATTAATTTTAGTTATTATAATGAATTGATGTATTGAAATTGTAAAATATTTGTCAATACAATATAAAAATTTATGTAATCTTTGTTATTATAACTTAATTGTATTTTCCATGTCTTGAATAAATTGTTTTGAATTTTGAATTTTGAATTTGAATTATTATTATTATTATTATTATTATTATTACGTCGAAAAAAAAAATTGATTCCTTCGTAGAAGGATTCAATTTTTTGAGCCGACTCCGATCCGGACTCCGACTCCGACTCCGACTCCTTCCCCGCTTCGTCCCGCATCCCGCACCGCACCGCACCGCACCGCACCGCACCGCACCGCACCGCTCCGACTCTGGTTCAGTCTCTGAAGTTTTATTTTTTTTTATTATTTATTATTATTATTATTATTATTATTATTATTATTATTATTATTATTATTATTATTATTATTATTATTATTATTATTATTATTATTATTATTATTGATTATTATTATTATTATTATTATTATGAAATGATTTTTAGGCTCCGGCTCCAGCTCAGTCTATGGCTCGATACTATATTTAACATGGGTTAGGTTATTTTCCGTATCGGTGTTAAATTGGAGGGTGTTAGAGGTGACGGTAACCTCGTCGTAGACGAGTACGTCCCCGTGCGTCCCTCGAAGGGGACCCACCCCCTTAAAATCGAAGTGTTCGTAATTGGTTGAAATTTGTGCAGAGGATTCAGAGTGAATTCTAAAATACTTTGATATGTGAATCTGTGGAGTTGGCTCCGGCACCGGTGCTGGAGCCACTGCGGTGCCGAGTTAATAAACAGTCGTATAACAACAATGTTGGTGTCCTTATAAGGGTTATCGAACCCGTAGATCTCGAATTATGATGTTATAAAGTCCGTGTATAAGGTGTCTAGGGCCCCCTATTGAGGGCGGTCTTCTCGACTGAAAAAGACAGAGTGCAAAACAGAGATCGAAGGAAGATGAAGAGGATGAGAGAGAATAACGGAGAAAGAAATGAAGAAGGAATCTGACTCAGAGGAGTAGGAGTTGACAGCTGCACCGGTGCTGGCTCCGGTGTGGTGCCGAGTTATTAAATATTTGTGTAATGATACAATATTGGTGTCTTTATATATATGTTATTGGCGTCTTGCTAGAATTTCGAAATAATGTTTCAGGACCATCAAGAAAAAAAATAAATAAAAAATAAATAAATAAATAAATAAAATTTCTTATTCTTTTTATGTTTATAACATACAAATTTACGTTTTTACATACCCTAAAACAGTAAATCAGTAAATCAAACCACAAACCAAGCACCCTCCTGTCCAGTCGTGATCTATTGATCTATTGATCTATTGATCTATTGATCTATTGATCTATTGATCTATTGATTAAGGTCAAATTTTTACTAAAATTGTCATGTTTTACATACCCTAAAGCAGTAAATCAGTAAATCAAACCACCATAAGAAACACCCTCATACCCATCTATGATCTATTAATCTATTTTGATCTTTTGATCTATTGATCTATTGATTTAAGTCAAATTTTTACTAAAATTGTCATGTTTACATACCTAAAGCAGTAAATCAGTAAATCAACCACCCCTCGCAACCTCCTGCCCAGTCGTGATCTATTGATCTATTGATCATTGATCTATTAGATCTATTGATCTATGATCTATTGATTCAAGTCAAATTTTACTAAAATTTATGTTTTACATACCCTAAAGCTGAAATCAGTAAATCAACCTACCATCCAAGCAACCCTCCTGTCCAGTTGTGTTCTATTGATCTATTGATCTATTGATCTATTGATCCATTGATCCATTGATCTATTGATTAAGGTCAAATTTTTTACTAAAATTGTCATGTTTTACATACCCTAAATCAGTAAATCAGTAATCAAATTACCTTCCAACACCTCCTGTCCATCCTTGAACGATTATCTATTGATTTATTGATTCAAGTCACATTTTGAGTATCATTTTGGATAAACATAACATAAAATCAAGCTCTTTATACAAAGATCAATCAATATATGTCTAACGTAACAAATTAATAAAGCTTACTTGAGCATCATCATGAACTTTGAATATAATACACAACGACAAACCTGACATGCCTTAACATGAATAAACTGTTAACGTTAACAAAGTTCCACACTAACACCTGTAAACTAACGAAACATCGATACAAAGACCTAACCTATCACACTTTTGTCGAGCATGTCCTAAACATACAATGTTAATATATTATTACATGGAATATTTAACTAAAATTTATCACAACATTGGTTAATTATTATACTGATCAACGAGTATACTCTAACGTAATAAGGTTTCAACATCAATAAAGCTAACATGGCGTAACATGAACTAAGAAAATAAAGTACAAAGACAAACCTAACACAACTTACACACGAATAAACTGTTAAAATTAACAAAGTTCCACACTAACACCAGTAAAGTTAAACTAACACTGCATGCAAAACGTACCTATTCTTACTTTTTTCAAGCATATCTCTACATATTATCGTTAATCTTACACTGACACAGTAACATTTAGCAAAATTTATCACAACATTGGTTAATTATCATACTGATCAATGAATATACTCTAACGTAACAAAGTTTCCACATCAATAAAGCTAACATGGCGTAACATGAACTAAGAAAATAATGTACAAAGACAAACCTAACACAACTTACACACGAATAAACTGTTAACATTAACAAAGTTCCACACTTAACACCAGTAAAGTAACTAACATAACATCCAAAACGAAACATATTAACACATTGATCAAGCATGTCCTAACATAACAAGTTAATTTTACAATTAAACATGGTAATTATTTAACAAAAAAATTTAGCAATAACCTAGTTTAATTATCATACTGATCAACGAAAGTATGCTAACGTAACAAAGTTTTTCACATTAATAATCCCAAACATAGCATTGCTAGAACTAAGAATATAATATACAACGACAAACCTGACACATCTTAAGCAAGAATAAACTGCTAACATTAACAATGGTCCAAACTTATCATCAGTAAAAGTAACTAACAAGGCTCACAAAAACATAATCCATTCACACTTTATCAAACATATCATCAACATGACAATGTTAATTTTACATTAACATAGTAATATTTAACAAAAAATTTAGCATAACCGTACCTAACCATCATAATACTTAATGGGTAAAGACAAACAACGTAAAGTTTTACCCTCTGTAAAGCTAAACTATGAACATAACATACTTAACACACAACAACCAGACGAATAAACAGCTATCATTAACAACTTAGTCAATAAAGCGAACATACGAGGGAAGTAAAACAAGTTTTCATTTTTTATAACATATATTTTTCATTGAAAACAGCGTTATATAAATACATAAAAACATATAAATACATAAAAAACATGTTTATTTTAAATATATTAATTCTTCTAATCAGAGAACATAGGATTCAAGTTGGGTAAGTTCTATATATCTCTCTAAAGATTCAACACCCTTTGGAAAGATTGGTAAGTATAAATGCATTCGAGCAACACTAACCATTATTGGCATTTATTTCAATTCAACAGCACTCATTCTCTCATACAAGAGAGAGCAAATTCATCCAAGCGGATAGTTATTAACACACTCCTGTATACCTCATTATAAGGAAAACCACATATTTCGGTGTAAATATCGTAGATTACCCCATGAGCAATATGTATTAAGTCCTCAAGTATGTCGACGTCGTCAAGATGTGATGTTAATTCGTTTTTTATTTTAAGCAATGCTGTAATATTTTCAGATGTTCGAACTGTGAAACCTAGACACGTATGTCTGAAGGTAACACAATCGAAGGGTTTCCAGTAGTTGCGTACATCAAGGGTTTTAATATCGTCACACGATGAGAACACAACGTCTATTCTATTAGAACCTCTCACGTTATCTTTCCAGTTAGATATTTCACTCCTAGTCGATATATCAGATGACACACATTTATCCTCTATCCATCCTGCTGCAATATTGATAATCTTGATGAACTCTTCAACACAAATGAATAAAGGTCTATTATTTGAACCTCTGGATGGAATACAGGCAATGTATCGGTATCCATCTGGTTGACGATTAAATATAAATGACACATCGTTGGGAATAACGAAGCTCCTCGTGAAAATATCAACAACAGGTGTAGAGATGCGAGGAGATGTCATCGTACCAGCACAGCGAAAAATGTCCTACTGACGGAATTCGTATGTGTAAACAACCCTTAAATGTAATGGAGATTTTCTT
This sequence comes from Trachelipus rathkii, assembly GCA_015478945.1. Lineage (NCBI taxonomy): Eukaryota > Metazoa > Arthropoda > Malacostraca > Isopoda > Trachelipodidae > Trachelipus > Trachelipus rathkii. The sequence goes on along the minus strand of JABUQX010102856.1, from coordinate 1,356 downwards.
TCTTTCAACCAATCAGAAGAAAGTAAACAAGAATACGACGCACGACGACAACAAACCAAACAAGGACCGTACGCACTCAATCAACAAAAACAACAACAACAACAACAACAACAACAACAACAACAACAACTGTAAAAACTATTTTGTTATTTGAATAATGAATTTCATCTAAGGTCTCTCGATTAAAAGCCCGTTCCTAGTTTAAGTTTATTGAAGGGCGAAGTACAGTAGAAGAGGAGAGAAAAAGAGAAGAAATTTTATTAAACTTATATATATATAAATAAATAGTTATAGTTTTAAATCATGAGACGGCTAACGTTGTCGTAATAGATAGTGTTTGTTGTCATGATTAATCCATTGCCTAGGATACAACGCCTGCAACAAATACAGGAATATTTGTTAATTAATGTATTTAATGATTATGAATGAGCAATGAATAAATAATGATAAATTATAATGAAAGAATGTTGAGACGAACAATATCTTACCCTGTACATTCTGTATTGATCAAATTTAGAAAAGTTGTTGCTTTTCTATGGGGGAAAGTCGTAGTTGCATCTCCTTCCTTCTAGTTAGTTTTGTAAGTAAAGACTTCCTTAATCACATGCCTTAGTTTGAAGTGTTTGAAGAAAACGAGGTTGCATAAAAGACCGGGATATTTTTCTTAACCGTTTGTCTTTGGTTCTCACTTCTTTTAAATCCGCTTTTCTTCGGTTTCTTCTTGAAAGCGGCACAAACTCACATGAAACAAGGATATAAATTATTATTAAAAAATGGAACAATCCTTTTCCGAACAATTGTTCTGTTGTGCACAACAATAATTTTAAATAGCAACAAGTCTTACAACAATGGCAGTAGTAAAAAGAAAGACTTCTTTCTGACAATAATCGCCTTTCGAAGTAAACCTTTTTTAGGTGGTTGACTTTTTCAGGGCTGATATTGTCGTCTCTTATATTAATAAATGAATGAATTAATGAATGAATGAAGAGAATGAAATATTTATATTATTTAGATGATAATGATGATAAGTGTATCTTAAATTCTAATTTTTACACATTCCGGGCGCGGGGCTGCGACATTGCTTTATGAAAAAGGAAGGTCGCAGCCGCCAAAACACCCAAGAGATTGTCAATAAACTAAATAAATTAATCAAACAAACTAAAAATATCTTTGGTTTTCTTACGAGCGGTAATAGCCGCTTGTCTTTGAGGAACTTTCCTCACACCCTCATCTTTATCAGATGTATTATTTAATTCTATGGGTTTATTAGTTTTGTCACCATTATGTGTTACAGACACTTCTGTTGGATACAATATATTGATTGGGTAATGAGCTATATTGCCATCACCCTTTTTT
>JABUQX010102855.1:5000-21028 GCA_015478945.1 Trachelipus rathkii | reverse complement strand
AACGTTTAAAAATTTGTGCTGCCCAATCTTCTGATATGTTACTTTATATATATACTTTATTAACTATTTACTATATTATATTTCTATTACTATTATCTTATTACTATATTATATTCTCTTGTATATAATTCTATATTTATTTATTTATTTCGTGCGAACGATATAGCCAAAGATACCTTGTTACCTTCGTTAATACCTGGAGAAGAGATAATTTATTACCAGAATAAATGCTCAAGGTTATATAATTTTTAAATATAGGGGTGATAGAAGAGAGGGTAGTAGAGAAGAGACCTGAGTAAGTTAAAAAGTTACTAGAGGGATATGCCACTGCTTATATGTGTAGAAACTTTTAGCTGAATTTGGATAATGGTAGTTCATTATAGGTAGTACATACTTGTCGCTATAATATAATGGAATTAATAATAGCTTTAAGATATATACATAGATCTATGGGAAGGGAGAGAGAGGGTTAATTCTTTGGTCTTTATTATACGAATCATTATTATAGATGATAAATGAGCTAATTTGTTGTTGATTACAATTTCTGATATGAAAGGTTCTTAATATATCGCTATTGACGCATTGGCATGCTGTATATTGGTAACGGAAGGCATATAGATAAGTTGTCATACCATACAATGGGGAGTTTTAATTATTATCTTTAGTTTATACGTATAAAAATAGTGAATGATATTGTGTGTGAAATGCTAGGTGTCTCTACTCAGAGGTAGATTCTTATAAGTCTGGAATCTGGTGCTGCTGGTCTATGCTTGGTCAATGTCAGAGTTAACATTAATGAGATGGACCATCTCATACTTGTGGATTTGAGCGTTGTTGACAATAAGTATTCTTGATTAACCTGCATGAGATCATTTAAATAGTGGTCATAGTAGGGTGTTTCTAGGAAATATTGCAGAGCGGCTAGGTACCAACTTCGTAAGAATTTGGTTTGGAACTCTTCGAGATATAAAGCACTCGGATTTATACCATGTCTCTTAAAAAATCATATTTCCTTCATTTTAACTACATTTGTTCCTAGCTGCAATCTAGGCGCTATAAAGCGATGAGCATGGTAAGCGATTCCACCAAGATATTCAACTTTCGAAAAACGTTATCAGGAAATTGGAATCCAAATATGACTTAAGACTTATTTTTGTTGCGGTTGGTCCTTAAAAGCGGACTGCTTCCTCAATGCAACTATAACAGTAGAAATCTTCAAATATTACATTTTAAATTTTAATAAATTTAAGTGGTAATTAACTAAAGCTTATCATTTTCTAACAATATTAAATTTTTTAATTTCGTTTACATAATTCTGTGGTATGTTACAGGGATACCATCCGTATTGTGAATTCGATATAATCAGCTTTCGCAAACCTACATAAGAAACATCCCATTTTTTTACTCATTTAACAGACAAAATTCAAATTTTGTCGTCCAGTGTAATCATTCCATACACCCACCACAATATATTATATTATATTTTATATATATCATATATATTATTTTACTATATATTATATATTATAAATATATTATATATACATTTCTCTTAATATCATTCTCGATCATATATATGGCATTTATTTCATTTTTCTTCTTATCTATATTCTTCACTCTTCTTATTCTCCTTTACTTTCTCTTCTTCTTCTATTCATTGTCATTTTTCAACAACTTTAAACACCTCAGATATGTGAATACATATTAAGCCATATAACCTTTTAAGGATATATTATCTTTCTTATATTTACTTTTATAATATATATATATTTCTATTCATTTTAAACGTTTTTATCTTTTTATACTTCTTCTTTATCTTATCTCCTTCTTATACTCAATAGCTTTATTTATATCACTATTATTACTTCTTATTTCTCATTTACTTTACTTTACTTTCTTTTATCTCTATTATATTAATAACTCTTCTTTTATAACTTTCTTTACTTTCATTATATTCAAAATGCAACATTGTCAATTTTACTTGGGAAAAAACAACTTTATATTCTTCTTTAATTACTTCTATAATTATTTTTTTAACTATTTCTTTAATTTATTTAATTTAATTTAATTAATTTGTTATTATTCATATATTATATAATTTATTTATTTAATATTATTATTATTATTATTATTTGGATTATTATTATTATAAACTTTACAACTCAATGCTTATTACGATGCCATGATTTATTTTCTTTTTGTAATGTTAATAATTGATCCCATATTAAATGGGGCTCTTCTTAAATTTGGATGCCTTGGATCGAGATCAAGCAGAATACCATAAGAACGACCCTCGTCGAGAAATTAGAGTTCCTCATCTTCCTTGAAATGACGTAACAGAAAGACAATTATAGCGTCTTTCTCTCACTATTCTTATTAAATACTTGTTCATCATACTGGTCTTCATGTGATTGGGTGTAATATATATGAGGTTTTTTTTATTAAGATAATTTTCGAAAAACTCTTTCCTTAATCTAAACATCTCTTATCGCTCAAAATTTATAAATACTTCTGCCTATCGTCTCCTTCCCTGTAAGGTCTCATAACTTAACGTCTTTTCTGATTTTCACTGGTGCGAATACACTTTGTGTGTCTTGGAATTTGTCTGTATACTTTGTTTTCCTCGCCCTCTATTTGTATTTGGTAGTTTCTTATACGATTTGGCTCTTATATATAAGTGAACCTGATTAAACAAAGTCTCTTCCTTACAACGTTGTGTTAGATGGTGTGTGTGTTACATTATCCATATGGGGTTAGTTGTTTTATGTAATACCATGGAAGTATAGGGTACAATCTTGTTTTGCCCCTGCTGGTCTTCGCCTTTTGTCTTCATCTTCTCATGGTGGTCGATATATCCTATTATAATCATATCCTATACCTAAAGTGAGGAGGCCTGTACCTTAATAGCACCTTTAGGAGCGCTATAAATTTATTATATATATATTAGGAGCTCATTTTATATATATCTAGTCAGTCCTATCCTCACTGATGTGGTGGCTGCAGTCTTTATTAATTTTACCTTCTGTAAAAGGGACTTGGATACTGAGGAGGGATTTTACCGGGGAGCTCTCCCGAGGTATACCACACCTATACATTCGAGCCCACCTCTTATAACGGGGTGGGGTTTCTGAGGTGGGAGGCGTTTTATGCTCTGGGCCTATAGTGGGCGCGGTTGATGTGGCTAGCTGCAAATTTATTATCCATCATTTGTGTTTTTATTGCGGGAGATGATGTTTTCCAAGAGTATTTATTTCTTATGGGTAAAGCTAAAAAGAAGATAAACGTTTTTAAGAAAGGCGGTAATCACCATCTGTCGGGCCCCCAACCCGACCCCTCCCTGGCTGTTTCCAGACCAGCGACCAATAAGGGCTTTGATGCCCTTGTTGATGAAATGGAATGGTTGGTACTGCACCACCAACCCCAATGGTCTTCCATTCCGGTCCCTTTTCCAGGACTTCCCTGTCTAGACCAGGTGAGGCTGTTGTGGCCTCTCATAATGCCCTTATCTCTCAAACCTTACGTCGGCCGTCTCAGGGGCCCTTGCATCACGAGGGTCCCGTTCCTAGACGCCAGAATCCACCACCACCGACGATCGCTTTCTCCGACCCCCCTCCAGGGGTCCCGGGTCATTGATTCCTACCCGCTTTTATATTTTTTATTTACATTCGATGACGTCCATCGTCGTCTCCTTGACTTCTGTGAGCCAGCTCATCCTTAGCGTTGCTTTGGAAGCTGTTCTTCTCTCCCAACTACTGGGCCACAGGCTACGCCAATGAGGAACGGTTCCCTCCTTGGTTCGTGCTGCCTCTCGTACCTAGAGCAACCTCCTCCTTGCTTCCCTATCCCAACTGGGGAAAGATTCTGTCTTTCTAAAACCCTGAGAATGTCCGGTAACAATGTCGAAGGGTACCATATTATGCCCCCGGAGTTCTTTCCGACCAAATGCTTCGATTGACATCCTTACTCACTTACAGAATCACCACGTGCCTATCACCAACGTTTATCGGTTCCATCCACGTAAGGAGAACCCCTTCAACGAACGACCGTCGTCCACACTTTTAACCCTTACCTTCTTCTGCTTTCCCCTCCATCCAAAGGAAAACTTGGTTTTACCGATGGCACAATCGGTTCGGGATCGACTTATGTGCCTTTCCCGGAGACTGTTTCCAAGGGTGCCATAAAATTTTGGTCACCCCCAGAAATATTGTCGGTCTTCCAGCCCATATGTCGACATGTGGCAAAAGTTCTCCTTCTCCACTCGGAACTGGTGAACCAAAGATCCCCCCTTGTTTGTCAACTGCAGGGGCCACACAAACCTCCTCTGTCCACTGTGCCCCTTTTTTTGCCTTGGAGAAGAGGAAAATCCTGGAGCAGTGCGCGATTCAAAAGAATATGACCGTCGAGAGGCTACCCGCGGGCGAAGGAGAAGCTGGCTCAAACGTCCTCTTTTCCTGTGCTCCCTGCAACGTCCTCCATCTGCGATTGCGCTCTACCGTGCCCATTCGTCTCGTTCGTTGTGTCCGGAACTTGTTCCGCTTTTACGTTCGACCGTTCCGTTCGGCCTTCCGTGCCGGTTCCCGGATCACCTGCTTCGGTGGTTGCCCCTGTGGCTTCTGGTATAACATATGTTTGTTCATATCCCGAACTCTTCCGTTGGGTTTTTTTTATTACTATTTGGTGTCGTTTTTTACCAAAAATAAACGAGTTTTTATGGTTCTGTCCGCGCCGGACCTATGACTTTTTATTTGAACTGGTTAATACATTTTGGACGTTTTCCAGATTCTCTCTCGTACTTTTGTCTAACTCACATCATGACTCGCGATCTTGATGCTTTCCTGTTTCTTTCGAGCTTTTGCTATTAAGCTAGTTTGTGTTCATGGTCTTTAGTTTTGCGTTTTGTGTTGCTATGCTGGTTGTGCTTCCCAAGAGCGGGATAACCTTGCATGGAATTGTTTTGTGCGGCGACAGTACTAATCTTTGAGATTCTTCTCGTCTTTAAGCGTTCGTTTAGGTTTCTGAGTTGTCTCACTACATATGCTTCTCGGAAGTGGGTGTACTTCACGAACTTTCAAGATTGTTTTCCATCTTCACACTTGTCGCTGTTCACATTCGTTTCCGTGCCGTCGTTTTTGTCACAGAACACTTTACACATGTTTTGACTAGCCTCAGTCGTGTCTCATCGTGAGTCCCAATTGTCTCAGGGTATACTGCAACTTTCACCTTCTATCTATGTACATTCGTCCCGGGGTAAAGTAAGTACCTCCTACCATATAAAAGTCCTACTCACCTCTTATCGGTGTTAAGGCGTAGTAGCATGATCTAATTTATACCTCGTCCATAAAGGGTTTTTAATATTCTTCTCCATTGGGATCACTTATATATTTTTTTATTTCAGACATACATCTAATCCCCATGTTACCATTCTGCTTATTTGCATATCGATCAGCCGCGGCACTATTTAAATCTTTGAAGCAGTTATTTAAGGATCTCCCTTGCATTATTTGCTACTATTACTCAGGGTAGACCTCCTAATAGTCTCTGTTAATTTTAACTTTTACTGCTAAATCGGGCTCTACTGCCGCCGGTACTAATCGACTTTAACCTCCGTATATATATATATATATTTGATTATCTATATTTATATATGATTATATATATTTATAATAATTATCTCACTAAGCGTTGGAACCCGGTTTCTCCTGGGCTCATTAGTCCTATTAGTGGTTCACGCCTCTGTGCGGTTTATTTATCTTGTTTTGATTTATAATCATATATACTTTACTAGTACCTGCCTAATTAGACCGCTATGCTTACGCTCATATGCATATATTATATTTTCAAATAATTAATAAGTCGATAACTTAATACTGAATAACTTTATTTTCGTATGCCACGTAATGACCATACTAACTATCTGAAGAACCTACTATCTTTATCTTTTACCGTGGGTATGTGTGTCACGTGCTTAAGATACAATAAACTTTATATATATCTGTCACTTTTATTAATATTCGGCCCTAATTGGGGAGGTCTCGTATTATAAAGAAGGTAATTACATAGATTTAGTACTAACCTATTATCTGCCCTAAGCTTCTAGCAAGTCTTCCTTCGGGAATAGTAATCGTTTGACGCCGAAATTAATTCGATGCTTTGTTGAGGGTGGGTATGTAATTTATGGCTGCTGGTTAAGGTAACTGACATAGAGGTTTGGAAGGTAGCCTTAAATCCTTCCTGCCATTCTTCTCTCACTCCGACAGTCAACCAATTTGGACTTCCGGACTCCTGTGTTTAATCCGTTGACCTGAGCCTTCTGACTCTACTCGGGCGCGGACCGCTTCCGAGATTCTTCACTGGTCCTGGCTACTGCATATATAATAACATCTTTAAATGGTATCTTAATCTCCGATAAATGTGTCTATCTTTACACTTACCCTTTACTATTTAAGTCCTATAGACTACCATTCCTACTTGTCTCTTATTTATTAATTAATTATATATACTTTTACCATTTATCCCTCCAGTAATAACCTTACTTGATTGGGTAATAGCCCTTCCTGGTGAGGTATACAGAACAATACGTTTCACCTACTCATTTCCCAGCCTGCTTAAGATAAGTTTCTTGAGCAAGTGGGTTTGTGCGTCTGAGGGAGGATGTGTTCGAAATGTAATGGAGTTATTGTGATTTGGTCTCTGCGTTAATCTTAGTTTTATATAATTATATTATTATATATCCATCTTATATTTGCGAGCCATACCCTCATAATACTCCTGATGTGCCCAAATATTATATTGTATAATATAACCTTAAATTGCCAAAAAGTAAGGGTCAAAGTCAGTTTTGCCCTCCCCTTTATGCTAGTAGCGTATGAGAAGGGCTTTTTCCAGAAAATGTCAAGTAAACAAGCCTGCCCAATAAATTCGTTCTGGTGTTTAGTTTTCCTATTAAAGATAAAACACTGGATACTTGGTAACCTAGGGTGATTCTTATATCACTCTCATGTATCATGATGGTGGCTACGGTTGGACTGTGATTTCTCTTCTCCTTCCTTTTAATATTTATCTATGATATAATTGAGGTGTGGAACCGGATAGCAGTCCGGTGTTGTAGAAGATTCGGTTGTGAGCTCCGATACATGGGCTGGACTTCTCACTCCTGTTAGTGAAGCCGAATAGAATCATCAACTGATTTGAATTTAATATTCTATCCGACTATAAGTTGAGAAAATAGATCCATGAATTATTTATTAAACCTGAAAATTTTCTGCATCCCTTTTTAAACTCTATATCTTGATCCTTTGCCATTTTACGCTCCTGAAATCGTTCCCGAGACAAACGCGAATCAAGGTGCCTACTATATGTGTCCTAAATAGCAGGAGCTCAGTACTCTTGACCCTAATTGTAGTTGTTTTCCCTATATTGTTCATTAGGCAACGTTTCCTCCCTCTTGGAACCTAGCGGTATAGCGGGCCTCCCTTTGTACTACCTCTATTCCTTATATAAGTATATATATCCTAACTCCCGCGCTTTCCTTATGTTGATCCTTGACCGCTACCTTATGGTTGTTTTTGTTTCCCGGTCTTATTTATAGCCATACCTTATATTCGTGCTCGTGTATGATCCTATGGTGTACATTGTAGCACCCGATATATCACATTGGAGTCAACTTAGGGGTCAACTCTTAGGGTTGGAGTTGGGTCCCGCTTCTTAGATACACGCGCGTGAGACTGGTCGTCCTATCAAGAGATAGGATAGGTGCGCCCGCCGAGACATCTTCGCTCGGAGAGGGGGTAGGAGGCTCTAGCGTAGTACTGAGAGTCTAGCTTCCACAGCATTGGGCGCTGATCCCTTTGTAATTTCTAGGGTGATAAGAACTGGAAAGCTCCGTAATTCTCCTTGACATAATTCGATACACCATACACACATATGGTTGACTCGGATAGGTTATTATTTGCGGATTTATAACGCATTTCTTTTCGACCGAAACGCTGAGGGTTTGATGGTGGTCGTGCGGTGTGTGCATCCCGATACTCAAAAAACCTAAACATTTAGTCCAGAATCTAGCCTTTGTTTAATAATATATATAAATTATATTCAAGTACAAAGTTTCCACTATTAAAATCAATAATATATAATAATTACATATTATTATTTAGGAATAAGTAGAAAATGATTTATATGTGGATCAATACATAAACTATAGTGTATTATTTATATATTCCGCATTACACAAGGCTGATAGACTTCATAACACAGATTAATTTAAAAATATAGAATTGAAATTAAAGTACCATAAATAATAAACTAGTCAGTTAATAATCACATAAGATAATTACTAGATAATGAAACAATATCATTCTTTACTGTCCATCTCATAAATTATTATATTATTATCTGATATAAAATACTTATACTTATAATTATTTTATCATCGCATGACTATGTCCTACTATAATACCAATAACTCCAATACGCCTCCATTAATATTAAGTGGTCCCCCTCGGTGCCTTTTCACCATTCACAGTACTCACTTGTTCACTACATGATCTGGGGGGTATGAGTTAGACATTAACCCGAATAACAAAAAGCAGTTGAAGATATATGAGCCCAACGTGATATAGAAGCCGCAGCCCTTATTGCTTGATTTTAAGTGAGAACTATGTCGCACCCAGTAAATGAAAAATCCATAGGCTATACTACAGGGATTCACGGACCCTCATGTGCCGTTTTCGTAATGTGGGTTCCAAGATCCCTGGGCCAAGTTGCCAGAACATACCCTCTCTCAAAACCGCTGCACGATTCTCTATTTTCACCTTTCATATCTCTCTTTTGTCAAATCTCGGCTATCTTTCCTTCAGAGAGTTAATTTACTTATAGCTCATCAACGTTTGATTTCGTCTCATTTTGGGATGCTCACACGGGCCTTTCCCATCTTTCTGTATATCCTGCTAACTTGGTGTATCTCTTAGCAACAGCTACTACCTAAATATATACTGAGCATCTTCTAATCTTACCACTGACTATAAATCTCAATCTTTTTCCGATATGTGACTTAGAACTCCATCTCCAATCATTTACTCTGCGATGCCTCTTTCTCCTCCATTCTTATCGTCTCTTTAGTCATTCACAAGTCACTATTCCGATATTTTGGGCGTCTGATTGTGCATGCAAAAATACTATAATAGAAATATCTGAGTACGACTGCACTTTTAAAGTCAATTGTGTGTGCTCATTGTTTGAATCATTGATACTCATTAAGAACTCTTATTTTGGAAACCTCTTATTCCAGACTCTATAAGAATTCACTACTATGATTAGCACGGTAACACTACCTCATGTAGACCTAAAGCATAGTGACTTGGTCTTATTACATTAAATAACCGATTTAATAGTGACGCCATGAGAACCTTCCTGCATAATTACTTTCCTATAACATGATCTGATCATTGGTTCCATTATATATCTCAATCCAACAGGTATTCCTCAATATTAGACTCAAACTGATTAATTGCTCTACCAATCTAGCACAAGCTACAAACGCAAGAGGAACTCTTCCTTCACTACAAAAACATAATTATTATTACGTTTATTTATTTGTGGACCTGAAACGCATATCGAAACGTACTTTGGGTAATTATACACCCCTGCCAAATCCTCTACCGGTCATCTCTTCAAACCTTTTCATGTATTCTGAACGACGAGCAAACGAATATCAAATAGTTATAAATAAATTAGTTTACGCAGAACAGCGTCTGGAGGAAAACTTCCATTTTCCACTTGCATTATAACAAACTTCACGTCACCCACTCTAAATTTTTCAGTAACCGACATAGGTTTTTAGAATAAATAAGGAGACTGGCCTAACATTCTGCCTCACTCCGCTAGTTACGATTAAAGCAAAGAATTTAACTCGATGGTTATAACGCCTACGCTACTAGATGATACAATAATATCTTTTGATTTCTTAGATAGTAAGAGAGTTAAATATATAATAAAAAATAAATAATATAATAATAATAACAGGCCGATTCTAAAATTAATAATGTTACGATTGGTTCCATAAATGATAGAATAAATTAATAATGATACCCTTCTATACAATATATAAAATAATATATAGTTATAATTATTATAGAGATTATAATAATAATAATATAATAATATATAATAATCAATAATATAATAATAATATAATATAATAAATTATAATAATAATAATATAATAAATTGGAGTAATAGAATATTTGTTATTATTTTATTATTTTATTATTATTATTATTATTTATTTTATTATTATTATTATTATTATTAATCTAAATATTTGGATATAAAATTATAAAATCTATTATTATTTGACATTCCTATTTTTTTCAATGTGTGGTTTGGTAAAAATCAAGGTAGATCGCCAAGAGATCAATAGTTTAGCTGAGCTTTGAGAATACAATATGTTAACAGTACAAGCATTTTGAATAGTGGACTTCAAAAATGGAGTTTCTAGGAATAAAATTAGAGTTATGAGGTAGGAGAGTTAGCAGATCGAATAAACCTAAGCTACACTTATCAAGGATAAAGTAGTGTGGTTGATGTATGGAAGTCATCCAAAGAGGTAAAGTGTGATACTCATGATTAAATTACAAGGCCCGAAACTATGCTATATCTTGGTTTGTGACCAACAGTAGGATGTTGGTGAAAAAAAATTCTCTCGCAGGAATACTCATAAAATAGAGTATTGAATGTGACCATTTACAATCAGCTTCACTCCGAGTTGGTAATTCAGAATAGATCATTAGCGTGAAAGTTTGATTTTGTGGAAATTCCGTGAGTAGTAATAGAGGAAGAAAGCTAGCGGTAGGTGATAGAGGCGTATTGATAACTTATACACTGGTTTTTCCTCCAATTAGAGATGAGAAGATCAGAGCTCAGCTGCTTCAAATCCAAAAATAACCTTCTGCCAACTTTCATATATAACTCAATGTTCAATGTAATTTGATGCCTCACAATTTGGAGGAGAAATGAAGGGTTGAGTCAGTCATCGGCACTATGAGAGTAGACTGGTGATAGCAGATAAGTGAAAATAAGAGGTGGCGGGTATTTAGAATGAAGAATGAAAAGAATTATGGATAGGAAATCTTTGAGGATACTAATTAAATGATGTAAAGGACAGGTGACGCTCTCCAAGCCTTCTATACGCAATAGGAATTACCGGAAATAGAAATACCCTTGCCAAGGCTTTCAATATACTCGAGTTCATGTCATTCGTGCTACAGCAATTTTTTTTACTAGCGAAAATCGGTGAGATTTCTAGCTTTAAATTTTCTCCCAAAGAATATCAAATAGCTTTCCGCTGAAAAAATATTAGAAGCTATTTAACTAACCGTAATCAAATATTTATACAAAATTTACGTGCCTTTATTTGCCAATCTAAATTAAGTTTTTTACTTTACCAAAATAATTTTAGCACAAATATGAATTGTCACCAAAGATTTAAAATATTCTATCACTCGTTAATTTACTTTCCCAAATAACTATAATAAATTTAGACCAAGATTTAAACAATTTGTTAGCCTATAGAATATAGATTACAATTTTCAAGACTTAGTTACTAGCCTTTGAAGATATTAGATTCGTGTAACACGCCCAACGTTCAAGTGACCAACACAATTTCTCGACTTATCAAATTGGAATGTCATTAAAACGCCTACAAACATTTTTTGCAAAAAATATTTATTGAAGTCCTTTAAGCCAATTTTTGTTATATAAATTACACTGCAACTATTTAAGTACCATAGCAGCTCTAGATTCCCTTCATGGCAAATTACTGACAAATATCCTTGCAGCATTTATAAATTAACTATAGTATTTTAAACTTTAAATACTCATAAAATACTAGTTCTTAAAAGTTTTAAAGAATTTGTAGCTTTGCCCAAAAAATAAATACTTCGTAATAGCATTTTTAACATTTGATAACTCTTTGAAAAATCAACAATCATTTTTACAATCAAGTTCAATTAAATCTTTATCAATTAATAGGACTGGGATATTCAAATAAATATTTCTCCTTTTTTATTTACAAAAATATAAATAATTCATAGAATTAAAAATGAAAATGAGGTTTTGAACAAAATGGAAAGTGAAAATAAAATTTAAAAATGTATTAATGCCTTTAATCTACTTCTTCCATTCGTGAAGCATCTTCGTCATCGTTTTCCAATGGAGGCATTTCTTCATTGTTTTCTTCGACGGCTTCCGGTGCGGCGTCTTCATCTTCTTCAATTCCAAGACCCAATTTGATCATTCTGTAAATTCTGGAGGCGTGAACTGTTGGGTCTTCGAGGGAGAATCCTGAAGAGAGGAGAGAGGTCTCGAAGAGGAGCATGACTAGATCCTTCACCGACTTATCATTCTTATCTACATCAGACTTCTGTCTCAAGTTTTCAACAATGCTATGATCTGGATTTATTTCCAAGTGCTTCTTTGCTGCCATGTAACCCATGGTTGAGGTATCCCTCAAGGCTTGGGCTTTCATGATACGTTCCATATTAGCAGTCCAGCCATACTGAGATGTTACAATACAACAAGGGGAGGATACGAGTCTGTTGGAAACTACGACTTTCTCTACTTTCTTATCCAAGATATCTTTCATAACTTTGCAAAGTCCTTCAAATTTAGTCTTGTTTTCTTCTAATTTTTTCTTAGCTTCATCATCTTCAGGAAGTTCAAGTCCTTCTTTAGTAACAGATACCAACTGTTTTCCGTCGTATTCTTTCAATTGTTGCACGCAGTATTCGTCGATGGGTTCAATCATGTAAACAACTTCGAAGCCACTTTTCTTAACTCTTTCAACGAAAGCAGAGTTAGAAACTTGGTCGCGGGATTCACCAGTGATGTAGTAAATGTGCTTCTGACTTTCCTTCATTCTTGAAACGTATTCCTTGAGTGAGCACATTTCATCACCTGAAGCAGAAGTGTGATAACGAAGGAATTCGGCTAACTTCTTACGGTTGGTAGAATCCTCATGAATACCCAATTTAATGTTCTTAGAGAAGTTTTCGTAGAACTTCTTGTAGTTGTCCTTATCCTCTGTAAGTTCATCGAATAATTCTAAAGCTTTCTTAACCAAGTTCTTCCTAATTACTTTGAGAATCTTGTTCTGCTGAAGCATTTCTCTTGAAATATTCAAAGGCAAATCCTCAGAATCCACGACACCATTCAAGAAGTTCAAATATTCAGGGATAAGGTCTTCACAATTTTCCATAATAAACACTCTTCTAACGTAAAGCTTAATCTTGTTCTTTTGCTTCTTGTTTTCAAATAGATCGAAAGGAGCTCTTCGAGGAGCGAACAAAAGTGCTCTAAATTCTAATTGACCTTCGACGCTGAAGTGCTTCACTGCAAGGTGATCTTCCCAGTCATTCGTCAAAGATTTGTAAAATTCACCATACTCTTCCTGAGTTATATCTTCTGGATTTCTAGTCCATAAGGGTTTAGTTTTGTTAAGTTCTTCATCTTCAGTATATTTTTCTTTAATAGTTTTCTTTTTCTTCTTATCCTTTTCTTTTTTATCTTCATCTTCATCCTCTCCTACGTCTTCAATTTTTGGAGTTTCTTTATCCTTCTCTTTCTCTTCTTCAGCTTCTTCATCCTTCTTTTCTTCTTCCTCCTCATCATCTGATACTTCCTGCAATAAATAGCAAAATAGATTTAGAACAAATTAAAAGCCAATTTAAGAGTTATAGAATTTTGTATGCCTGTCCATGTTCTCTTAAAAAATTTTTAAATCTGTTTGATAGATGGATAATATAAATTAAAATTACATAATTAAATTGAAATAAGGAAAATTAATGATTTCATTAAATAAATCAATTATTAAGAGAACCTATCCTTATTATTAATATTCATAATTATATAGAAATTTGAAACAAAAAGATTTTAGTGAATAACAGGAAAACTTTATATGCATTAATGAGGTTCTTTATGTATATACACATTTAAATAATGAAAATAATGAAGTAAACAAAATTTAATTTTTCCTTATAAATTAAATTTTTTTAAATAATGGAAATTTTTCAAATAAACTTTCAATTAATCGTCATCGTCAAATATACTTAATCGTCCCATTATATATATATATATATATATATATATATATATATATATATATATATATATATATATATATATATATATATATATATATATATATATATATATATATAGTTATAAAGAAGTTATTATATATATATATATATATATATATATATATATATATATATATATATATATATATATAAAGGAGGAATACGAATAATCAAAGCATTTTATAATTTACAAGCTACTGTACCGTACACAATTTAATATTTAGTTAAGTTTAAAAAAATATTTGCACTCATATTTATGGTTTAAAATTTATACAAACTGCTTTAATATATTAAAAAAATAAGGTTTTTCAAACCCCATTTTACAACTACAAACTCCATTAAAGTAAATACTTTCATTCAACGTAAACAAAAATTAACATTAACCAATGAAACTATTTACCTTTTCTCTTTCCTTTTCCACAACAAGTTTAATAGGATAACCAATGAATTGGGAATGTTTCTTCACTATTTCCTTGATTCTTCTCTCTTCAACGTAATCATTTTGGTCTTCCTTCAGGTGAAGAACGATCTTAGTGCCTCTTAGCATGGGCTCTCCGGTATCTGGTCTGACGGTGAAGGAACCTCCAGCAGATGACTCCCAAACGTACTGTTCATCATCGTTATGCCTAGTGTGAACGGTCACTTTATCAGCCACCAAATATGCAGAATAAAATCCTACACCAAACTGACCAATCATAGAAATATCGGCACCAGCCTGAAGAGCCTCCATAAATGCCTTGGTTCCAGATTTAGCGATTGTACCAAGGTTGTTAACCAAATCTGCTTTGGTCATACCAATACCGCTGTAAAAATATTAAACAAATCAGTAAATTTTGTTATGATTATTTATCAAAAAATAAAATAAATAAATTCTCAGATTAAAGTTTTCTAACAGATGAGAGAAAAGGTTTGATAGATCATAGGCATAGATCTCCCTTAATCCCTTCCGACGCAAATTACTTCATCATAAAAAAAAAAAATTTGGTGTATATATATATATATATATATATATATATATATATATATATATATATATATATATATATATATATATATATATATATATATATATATATATATATATATATATATATATATATATATATATATATATATATATATATATATATATATATATATATATATATATATACATGAGGACAGAGCTCGGTTATGTTAGATGGTGAGCAGCTGGAACAAGTGTCTGAGTTTAAATATTTATAATATATGCTGAATGAAAAGGGAACGGGATGATGCAGTGTAGTATAGTTGTGAATGGCAGGAAGGTGGCTGGTGCAATTAAATCGTTGGTGGACGTAAAGGGACTAAGTCTTGAATGAACTAGGGTCTTACATGAGGGTTATGTTGTTACCTGTGTTAATGTATAGTAGTGAGACTATGGTCTGGAATAAGAGTTAAACGTGTTAGGTGTGAAAAGAATTGATAAAATGAGGAATGAACGTATTAGAGAGTTATGTGGTGTGAAGAAAGGGGTAAATGAGAATAAATGAAAGTACGTTGAGATGGTTTGGTTATGTGGAAAGGATGAATGACAGTCGGTTTGGTTAAGGGGTGAGTGTGTTGTGAATCGACCGGCTGGGAGACCGAAGAAAACGTGGATTTAGTCAATAAATGAATGTCTGAAGAGAAATGAATATGGAGTGAATGGAGGAGTTTTGTGAGGGGGTATAGTTGTGGCCCACCCACGATATGCCAGTGAGGGTCCGTCGCGGTCTCGTGATGTTCTAGGGTGGATTTTCTGACTGCGACGAGTTCTCACTATTAGGTATAGAGGGGGCGGTAAGACTGGGCTTTCTTTTCGACTGTCATATTCTTCTACTACTATTTTCCGAAGCATGTCACGCACCTTAACCCCATTCTAAGGGAAGAAGG
>JABUQX010102854.1:15000-32500 GCA_015478945.1 Trachelipus rathkii | reverse complement strand
TTCTTGTGAACCGGCGTGAACTGGCCCCAACTCGACTCTGGATCTAGAACAACAATTAATTATATATTATTTTAATTATATTCAATCTTAAGGTTAATAACAGGTTTTCAGCTTAGTTATAAAAGTTGAATTGCCTGTTTGTTTTCATGTTTAATCAAATAAACAACTACTTTTTCTTTTATTGAAATTTTTTAACTACCGGTTCGTGTGAACCTGTATAAACCGGCTCCAACGAACTCACCAATGGGTCTAGAGCAGTAACTATGCCGGTTCGTTTTCATGTTTAATCAAATAAACAAAAGAGTTAACCATCTGTTCCTTCCCTTCGTGTTCGTGTGAACCGGTATAAACCGGCTCCAACGAACTTACCATAGGGTCTAGAGTAATAACGCTGCCGGTTTGTTTTCATGTTAAATCAAATAAACAAAAAAGTTAACTACCGGTTCTTTTATTGAAATTTTAACTATCGGTTCGTTTGAACCGGTATAAACCGGCTCCAACGAACTCATCATAGGGTCTAGAGCAGGGGTGTCAAACTCATTTACCGTGGAGTGCCACACTGACTATAAAACAGTCCTCGTGGGCCGCAAATGTTTATATATATATAAGCAGCATAGCAGCATATATATATATATATATATATATATATATTATATATATATATAGAGTTATATATATAGCATATATAGCAGCTCCACGGCCGCAGCATATATATATATATATATATATATATATATATATATATATATATATATATATATATATATATATATATATATATATATATATATTTAATTGATTAATAATTTGATAAAAGTTCAAAATAAATTATCTTGAAAATTTTTAAATTGTCATGGGCTGGGCCGCATGTGAAAGTTTGATGGGCCGCATGCGGCCCATTGGCCGCGTGTTTGACACTCCTGGTCTAGAGCAATAATGATGCCGGTTCGTTTTCATGTTTAATCAAATAAACAAAAGAGTTAACAACCGGTTCTTATACTGAAATTTTTTTAAATACCGGTTCATGTGATAACCGTCCAATTCTAGAATAATAATTATTATTATAAGTAAATTCAATCTTAAGGCGACAACAAACATTCTATGTTCGCCTAATTTTTAAACGCACTTTTTGAACGAATCATCCTTTGATGTATCATTTTACCGTCAAGCTATGAAAAACATTTGGTGTTTGGCAAATAACAAATAACGAACATTCGCCAAAACTAACCCATCGACACATTCGATGTTTGACTATACGTCTTAAAAGGTTTGCTGAAAAGTTCGGCGAGCAACGAACAACGAACAACGATTGTGTGTAGCCGTCATTACAATTATTTGAGACAATATTTATATTTAAGCTTAATTTATGTACAATATTAATTATTTATTAAAAATATTAATATATTGTAATAAACAAATTTCTTATTAAATTTTTTTAATAAAAATTATAGTTTGTATTACCTAAAAATAAGTTATTTTGTTTTGGAAAATTGTAGACAAGGTAGACAAAGTAAACAAAGTAGACAAAATGGTGTATGATAATAATTAGGGTAGCAAGACGGAAATTTTAGCGGCTGGTGGTTCGACAGCTAAAAATGAAGCTAGTGCCAAATTGTCGGCAGGGAAAATGACTGACACGTGAAATGGTCGCCATTTGGCGAACAAAATCTGGTTATTTAGAGTTTCAAAAACGAATCTAACAAAACTTAACCTAAAAGCCGAAATTAACCGAACCTAAACTAACATAACATTACATAACACAACCTAACCTAACCTAACCTAACCTAACCTAACCTAACCTAGCCTAACCTAACCTAACCTAACAACCTAACCTAACCTAACTTAACCTAAGCTAACCTAACTTAACCTAACCTAACCTAACACAACCTAACCTAACCTAACCTAACCTATCTTAACGCCTGCGGCGGGCTGTACGGGAAATTTTTTTGATGTCGTGTTGACCATTTTCCCTGTCGACCTTTTAGGCTAGGCCCCCTAAAAATGTTCCAATATATATGTATCAACTTTATGTCAATATGTATAACTGTGTCGAGGAAGTATTGTTCTTAGTAAGTATTTATGTTTATTAATGTATAAGGATTCTAGGGTGAGAAGCGAATGAGGGTTAGGAATTGAGGCATGAACGTTAAATTATTTGAACGCCTCCATAGTGGGGTAGGAGGGTGAATGTTCTCTGAATGTTCTCCTTTGTGGTCAGAGGAACGCCTGCATAGTGGGGTAGGAGGAAGAATGTTCTCCGATAGATGAAATCTCCTTTGTGTATCAGAGGATTCAAGGTCCTATGTCTCATTCCTGTTGTTTGCTCACAGGTCATGACCCGAAGAAGACGAGAGGTTTTAAGACATGAAAGAGTTGGCAAAAAGGCGCCAAATAGCCACAAAAAAAAGTAAAAAGCCTAAAATTTAAAAAGTCAAAAAGCCAAGACATATTGTTAAATAAATTACTGTCGTCCGGGAAAGAGATGAAAAAAAATTACAAATTAGAATTAAATATCATACGGTTATATGCAAGGTGGACTTGGAGCCGGAGCCAGAGTCGGAGCCGTAAAAAAAAGAAGCTGCACCGGCTCCGGCAAGTACAAAATTAAATAGTTATTAAATTTATTACTACTGGTTATATATATATATATATATATAGTTGGAGCAGAATATATATATATATATGCTATATATATATATATATATATATATAAGTTAGCAGGGTATATATATATATAGATATATAATATATATATATATATAATCAGGGTTGAAAAAGGTCAAAAGCCAAAAAGCCGGCTTTTATGTCAATTAATAAGTCAAAAAGTCAATGAGGGTAATCAGGGTTGGCGAAAATCCAAATTTTATATTTTTGGTTAAGGCGTTTTCGTTTTTGCATTTGTGCTAACGCTCGATAAGAAAATGCTAATCCTGTTTTAGCATGAATTCCGGCATAATCGAACGATTGTTTACAAAATTTTTGATCAGCTGTTCTAATGGAGCACGTGGTTTTGGAATAAACAGAAATAAAAAAAAAATAACAAATGGTTTTTATTACAAATAATTGATCAACTATTGTGATGGAGTTTATCGATTTGGAAGAAATTAGATTTAAAGCTAATTTTATGATTGAAACATTCATCAAATCAACGACCTAATACTCCGCCATCTTGTTTGTTTACATTTTTTCGTTAGCATTTTCCTAAAATTCGGTAAGCAAGGGAAAGAGCAGTCTTACAAAATTTAGGAAATTCCTAACGTTTGGTTAGCATTTTACTAAATTTGTTCTAAAATTGACATAAACGAACGCATTTTTAGCATTTTCCTAAATTTCGTTAGCAAAAGTGCAAAATCGAAAACGCCTTTAAAATGCCGGAAAATCAAAACATCAAATAGCCAATGAGGGTAATCAGAATTGGCAAAAAGACAGATTTTTATCAAAAAGTAAAAAAATCCAAAACCTGGCGTTTTGCAAACAATGATTACCCCTACCACAGGGGACATGAAAAGCTGCAAACCATTTCTGACTTGAACAGCACAAGTAATTGATCTTTATATTTGAAAAGGGAGTTTATTCTATAGAAGTTAGTAAGCACAAGATTGAATTTGAGTTGCCGTAAGAAGTTTCTGAGTTTTCGTCCCACCTGCCTTCCTAATCAGAGCATATATATATATATATATATATATATATATATATATATATTATATATATATATATATTATGTTGTTATATATATATATATATAGTTATATATATATTATTGTTATATATATATTATATATATATATATATATATTATATATTATTATTATATTATATTATTATATATATATATATATATATATATATATATATATATATATATATATAATAATAATAATAATAATAATAATAATAATAATAATAATAAAATAATAATAATAATAATAATAATAATACACACACACACACACATAATAATAATAATAATAATAATAATAATAATAATAATAATAATAATAATAATAATAATAATAATAATAGCACAGGATTAATACCCAAATTGCGGCTTCTTGAGAATCTCATAAAGAAAAATCGAAAGAGTTCAAACAAGTGAAATAAATCAAGGATGTAAAAGAATCGAAATACGTTGTTAAAAAAAAAAAAAAAAAAAAAAAACTGAAAACCGACTCTGGAAATAACTACAAAAATAACATTAACTTGAAATAAAGGACAAGCTGTTATAAAAGTCGAAACTGAACGAAAATAACTAAAACCAAGATTCTGCTTTAAAGCGTGAGAAGAAAAATAAGAAACATCCCCTGGGGGAGGGGGGAGAAAAGGAATAAGAAAATATATATATATATATATATATATATATATATATATATATATATATATATATATATATATATATATATATATATATATATATATATATATATATATATATATATATATATATATATATATATATATATATATATATATATATATATATATATATATATATATATATATAAATGGAGTTGAAATGATCAACTAGATTTTTTTTCTTACAGTTAACCACCACCTCATGACACCTTGCCGAGATTTTCAAGGAGTGGGGGCGCAAAAATAAATCAAGAAAAAACCTGCCCAATCCCCAGCCTAAGGCAAATCTCTCAGGTGAGCGCAAACGTGGGCTTTAAAGAGAGGAAGATTAAATATAGTTGGAAAAACAGAAGAAGGCAAGGAGTTCCACAGAACAGAAGTAGCTGGAAAGAAAGAGGCACCACAACGAACAAGTCTGGGGTTCTCAATACTCACGCAAAATTCATGCGAGAGCATGGCACCTCTTGTATTGCGAGGGCGACGCAATGGAGGTGGAATGCGAGCTGCCAACTCCCCAGAGCATCTACCGCTGTAGTACCTATAGAAAAGAGATAGTGCGCCAACGTCACGTCGCAGAGATAGAGGGTCAAGAGAGTTTGAAAGTAGGACAGTTTATTAGTCTCTTAGCTTTAGACTCAACCCTCCTATCCATTGGTAGAAGGGGGAGCCGAGCTCACCCCAAAAGTGTGAGAACAGTACTCCATAAAAAGGCGAATAAGGCCTTTATATAACTGGAGTAGCTGTGCAGAGGAAAAAAATTCCCGCAACCTGAACAGAACTCCCAGCTTCTTTGAAAATTCCCGCAACCTGAACAGAACTCCCAGCTTTAATGAAATATGAGGTTTCCAGATAATTTGTTGTTTATGTTAAGACCAAGAATGTTTATGTTATTCACAGGAGAGACGTTAGAGCCGTCGAAGGAAATAGGAAAGTTGGGAGGTGTTTTTGAGAGGGAGATGTAGAGAAGTTGAGTTTTTAAAGAGTTGAATTTTACAAGGTTGCGGTGACCCCACCGGGAAATCCCATCCAGATCGACAACGATATAATCGGAAAGCTGAAGACGAGAGGCAACTCTAGAAGCAAAAGAGGGAGCAGATTTGAAGTGAGTAGAAGAATGGAGGGTTGAGTCATCAGCATAAGAGTGAGCAGAGTTGGAAGTACAGCTGAGGAGATCGTTGATGAAAAGTAGGAATAAAGTTGGAGATAGAACAGAACCTTGCGGAACACCACAAAGTTAACAGGAAAGGAGGAAGAGGCCCCTCCATCAACGAGTGCTGATATAGAGCGATCGGAGAGAAAACTAGACAAGAGTAAGCAAACAGAAGGGAGGAAACTCAGAAGGGAGCCTGGGAGAGCAGTGACGCGCCAAACCCGGTCAAAAGCTTTTTGATTTGTCAAGCGCCACCACGCAAGACTCCCATGGTCCTAAGGGCAGAAGACAATAAATCAGTTAGATAGAAAGTATGTCACCAGTTGACCTCGAGCGACGAAAAGCCATACTGATGATCTGAAAGAAGGGAATGAGACTCCAGATGATCCAGGAAATGAGAGTTAAGAAGAGTTTCAAAAATTTTAGATAGAATACAAGTGAGAGCTATAGGGCGATAGTTTGAATGATCAGAGCGGCTACCTTTTTTCCGGATCGGTTGGACATATGCGCGCTTCCAACACTGAGGAAGTATTAGTATTAAGACATAGAGAGTAGAGTTGAACGAGGGACAGGCGCCAGCCTGTACACACCCTCAAAACACACCGCGAGGAATGCCATCAGGGCCACTAGCCTTTCTGGCAGCTCATAGATCTCAGGATCCCATGCACCCGATCATGTGTGTAATCACAGGTAAAGACATGGGAAACCTGAGAGGAGAAGGAGTAGGAGGAGTGGGATGCCAGAATCGTCCAGGGTAGAATTAGATGAAAAAAAGAAGGCCGGAAGAGATTGGCCTTTCAGAAGGAGAGTTAGCAACAGAACCATCAGAGCGAATAAGGGGAGGAAAGGCAGATTTACAAAAGTTGTTTGAGATGTTTTTGGCAAGGGGCCAGAAATTTTTATCAGTAGGAGAACCAAGCAGGTTGTCGCACTTTCTTTTAGTGAAAGTGCGCTTAGCCTGTCGAATAGTATCCCAGCAACGATTCCGAGCAAAATGAAAATTAGTAAGAGTGATAGGAGAACGAGAGTTTTTCCATACCCGATACGCAATGTTCTCTCCTGAATAGCGCGAGAACAAGCTCCATCTGAACCATGGATTTTGGGAGAGAAAGATTTAGTTAAAGATGGAATGAACCAGTTCATCCCATCGGTGATTACGGCCCCCACCTTTTCAGCGGTGACCGAGGCATCCCCGGAGTCAAAGCAGGATTCATTCCAAGAGTAGTTAGCCAAAAAACAACGCAATTCCCTCCAATTAGCCCGATTAAAGTGCCAGAAATTACGTTTAGGGCATGGTGGAGCTGCTGGAGAAAAAGTATTATAATTAAGAGCTATAAGATTGTGGTCAGAGTTACCAATAGGAGGAGAAATGGTGTATTTATAACGAGAAGGAGTAGTGGTGAAACATAAGTCAAGCGTATTCAAGAATTGGTTAGGACGATCTGGAATATGTGTAGGTTCCTTAATTAACTGTTCCAGATCGTTGAGAATACTGAATGTTTTGGCCTCCTCCCCGCCTGCATCAGTGTGAGAGGAGCCCAACCACTCAGTGTGGTGTACGTTGAAATCCCCTAAATAGAGGATCTCAGCATTTGGATGGGAAGAAGTAACAGTCTCATGAGAAGTAGTAAGATAGTAAAAAAAAACGGGAAAATCTGTTCCATTAGGGAAGCAGTAGCAGAAACACAAGATAATGATAGTAGAGAAAGGAGAAAGATTTTTAGCCACATCACATCGAAATTAGGAGATTCAAGATTCTCGAGACGTGTTACAGGAGTGTTTATGTTTATATAGGGACAGACAACACCATTTAGAAGGAAATTATAGAAAAAGTTATAGTTAGAGATATTAAGTTTAAGTCCAGGCTCATATATATTGTAAATGTCATAAAAGACAATTACAATTTGGATGGCGAAATGAATGTTCAGTCAAAAGTAAATAAAAATGTAAATAAAAAGATGTCCTTACATTATATAAATAGTCTTAATATTACATAAAATTAAATGTTATGAAGAATATTCATTAAGAGTAGAACTTGGAAGTAAGAGAAAATAGAGTTACTGTTAAAGTGGAAGGATTCTGATAATTTATGGGATAGACATTTAGAAGGTGTTATGAACCATAGGGTAGGTAAATAACGACGGCGAATGAGGTCCAGTTGAGGACAATCAATGAAGATATGGTGAACAGATTGCGGGGTATGGCGATGACAAAATTTGCAGATGGGAGGAGGATCCCATGACATCTAGTGGCTGTGAATGATATTGGTTTGCCCAATACGGAGGCGTGCAGGTATCATCTCGTGCAAGCGCTTTCGTCGGTGAGAGGAAGACCACTCGCCAATGTTCGGCTTTATATTTCTAAGCTGATTACTCACCCAACACTCCTGCCAGTAAGACCTGAAGCCTTGTCGGAGAGCAGGATAATTAAAAGTTGATGGGAAGCGACCATGTCGAATGGCATCCGGGAGGTACCTAGAACAGCTCCGGAAAGAGAAGGAGGCCATTCTGGCCTCTCTGTCAGCTATTTCCTTGCCATTTACCCCTATGTGAGAAGAAGTCCAACATAGTGTAATTTGTTTGTTGCGAGAGTGGAGCAGCCGAAGAAATTGTTGTGTTTTTAGAATAGGGGGCTTTAAGCACCTGAAGGGCACTGAGCGATCTGAATAAATGACATAAGAGCAGTCTTGGTTAAGGAATAAAATTCGAGAGAGGGCATTCATTATAGCCATTAATTCTGCCGTAAAAATTGAAGCATGAGGGGGAAGGGTATGGGAAAGGTTGCGGTCAGGAAAGACAGCAGATGCACCCACACTGTCCCTTGTTTTAGAGTCATCAGTAAATACTGGAGTAAATCCACCATGAACTGCGGAATGAGACAAGAATGATGCGCTTAACAAGGCAGCGGAGTGGCTAGATTTGGGAAGAGAGGTCAGGGCCAGACAGATGGTGGGAGCAAGGAATAGCCAAGGTGTGTGCTCTTCATCATATGGGAATGACAGGATGTTATAAATTGTGTTTGCAAATTCTGATGTATCTCTCGCAGTATCGGTATCAGCAAATAGTATTGAGGTTTGAAAACGAAGATAACATGTGCACATGGTGTATTTCCTTCGAAGAGAGAGTGGCATCACATCGGATTCAACTTCAAGGCTCACCCGGGAGGACGATCGGAAGGATCCAGTGGAGATACGTATTGCCTCGTTTTTAAATGGGATCTAACAAGTGAAGTAGGGTTGGGGATGCCTGAACATATACTACGCAACCATAGTCCAACTTCGATCGAATTGGGGATATGTGGAGACGCAAAAGCGACTTGCAATCAGCACACCAATATTTTGAGGCGAAATGATGTAATAAGTCAAGAAGGCAATGTCAAGTCGTTTTCAGGAGTTTAAAGTGCGGTGCTTATGTTAGGTGGTCATCTAGAATGAAGTGTATATATATATATATATATATATATATATATATATATATAAATATATATATATATATATATATATTATATATATATATATATATATATATATATATAAATATATATATATATATATATATATATATATATATATATATATATTATATTATTATATATATATATATATATAGTTATATATATATATATATATATATATATATATATAGCATATATATATATATATATTACATATATATATATTAGTGATGCAGCAGATGTAATTTTTTTATCTTTAATAACGTGCGGATGCGGATGCGGACGCGGATGCGGATGTTGGTGTTATATATATATATATAGCATATATATTATATTAGTTATTATTATATTATTATATATATTATTATACATATTATATATTATTATTGGTTGTTATTATTATTATTATATATATATATATATATATATATATATATATTATTATATATATATAAATATATATATATATAATATATATATATTAGAGTTATTATTATTACATATATATATATATATATATATATTATTATTGGTTATTATTATATATATTATTATTGTTATATTATATATATATTATTATTATTATACATATATATATATATATATATATATATATATATATATATATATATATATATATATATAAGATATATAGCATATTTATAGCAGTTGTTATATATTGTCTGTTATTATGCTATATATAAGGTTATTATATTAGTTATATATATATATATGTTATTTTTCATATATATATATATATATATATATATATATATATATATATATATGCCTAATATATTTCGAGTTTTAGCCACAATCTATTAATATAATTGTTACCAGGGTGCGGGACGGGGACCCAACTCAAATGCACCCCCCACCAACCTCTTTCACCAACCTCCGACCTTAATGAAATAGATTTTACAATGGATTATACTTTTTGCGCTAGTATTGAAATTCAAATATAGGAAGGTTGTGCTTGAGAAACATCAATTTTTCTGCCTTTTCTGCTGAGAGTCTGCTTCTCTTTTCATCATATATTAGCCCAGCATTGCTAAATACTCTCTCACTTGGAACACTAATTGGGGGACAGGCCAAGTATTTCCTTGCAAGTTTACTCAAGCGTGGGTAAACATTTTGTTTAACTTTCCACCAACTGATAGGATCATCATTTATATCTAGTTGTTTCTCTTGGTGATAGTTTTCAATCATTTGCACTACATCTTTTGGTAATGCGTGTGTTTCTTCATCACTACTGGACTGTAGAAATTCTTCCAGTGAATCTGTTATTGATTTACTTGTAGAAGGTGTTGGTTCTGTAGATTTCGTTTTTTTTTCCTTTTAATGGGTGGCGAATTAATAGACTGCTCGGATTGAAGTTTTTCAACTGCAACACAAAGTGACGATTTAACTTGTTCTAATATTGCGTTACAAAAAACTTGCCTTTATAACGGGATCTTAGTAAGTTGCAATAGTATGAATATCATTAATTTCCACAGAACAAAAGCGTTTTTCTAGCTCTAGTTGTGTTACATCTTTCATTCTTTTTAAACCGTCATCATTTTCATTTGAAAATGGTTCAAAATGCTTTCTTATAGCCTTGATATTTATGGTATTACATCGGAGACAGAAGCTGTAGAGGCGCTGATTTTTTTTGGTAATTTCTTCAAGTGGTTTCAATAGCTTAATGAAGTGTGATATGATGCCATTTTCCACATTAGTAAGATATTAACTTTGGAATACGAACTGGCGTACAAAGCAAGAGGTTCTTTGAGCAATACCATTCTTTCCATCTGTTGACTCAAATTATTATGAACTTCATGCTGTGAGATCATGAGTCATCATTACACAGTTGAGTCGAGTCCCATGTCTCTCATTTAAAGTTTGCGTTCAGATTCATCTTAAGTATTTTTATTATAAAATTCCTTATCAAATCTCGACAATAAATATCCGCGCAACATCCGCAGGGCAAAGCGCAGATGCGGATGCGGATCTTTAATAATGTGCGGATGCGGATGCAGATGTTACCTGCATCACTAATATATATATATGTAGAATATATATATAATATATATATATATATATATATATATATATATATATATATATATATATATATATATATATATATATATATATATATCCTTACTTTAAAAAAGAACTCTGCGACTTTTCTTGCAGCTAAAGTCCTTAATTAGGTCATCAAAATCTAAAGTCGTCGCCAACACTTCATGACCCGAGAGAAGAGCGACTTTTTTTTTGGGGGGGGGATAAAGATTTTCTACCCTGCCTCGTCTTGGGAGAGGCTTGTTTATCCCTCCTCTTTCCAACGAGGGGAATTCTTCATCGTTGAATTAAGGTTAGGCCAGACGTCCCGTATTTTCCAGGACAGTCCCTGTTTTTCAAACCACTGTCCCGTTTTTTTGTATCCTGTCCCGTTTTTTAATCAATTGTCCCGTATTTTAAAACAGATGAAAATGAATCCAAATTTTTATGCTTATTTTACAACTTACGTTGGTAAACATTATAAATCTTGAAATTTAGCAGCTGCAAGCAGCATATAGGCTAGGCATGAAATCGCTATACTTATAAAGGCAGGAAAACTGAGAAGAGATCATGTTCGAAACATGTAGATGTAGTCTTTGAATTTATGTACGTGAATAAGCGAAGGGCGCGAAACATGTCAAAAAAATAACAGTCTTCTTTGATCGCTCTGTGTGACAACAAGTTATTTTTGTGATTTAAAAGTTAATTATCTATATATATATATATACACTTGAAAGAAAGAAAGAAGAAAGTATATATATATATATATATATATTTATATATATATATATATATATGCTATATATATATATATATATATATATATATATATATATATATTGTAATTGTGCATAAGACGAGCTCTCCTGGACTTTTAGTTATTATTCAATATATTTTAAATATATTGATTTTTCTTGTAGGATTCGTAAAATCAAGTACAGGTAATGTAAATTTATTAAATCTAAGCATAGTTAAATTATTATAATTCCGTTTATAAAATCGTAAACCCAGGCCATTTTTACTGAACTTGCCTATGTTTCATAAGTCATAACAAAATAGGGATTAATTAAAGATACGTTACAAAAATATCGACATGAAGTTAACAAAAAGCACCTTTTCAAATTTTTTTTTTTTTATGAATTTTATTTGAAAATCGTATGTGAAGTAACATTTTTGCAATTTTTTAGTTCTTTTAATTGTTATATTTTTAATAGAAATTTACACTCCTGACCCCGTGAGTACTGGATAAATAATACAATTTTTATTTATAATGCATTTTTAAATTTTCTTATTTTACAGAAATTTATTTTTATACATTAAAAAATATATTATTTATGCAGTACTAAATAAAAATAACCCATTTCTATAACGGCAGTATATATATATATATATATATATATATATATATATATATATATATAGTGATAAATATAGTTATATATATAGTTATAGTTTTGTCGACTTTTGTTACAGTTTACAGGTAAGTTATAGTATATATATATATATATATATATATATATATATATGCAAATGCATGACAGAATGGGTATTTCTATGAGGGATTCGCCCCCGTACCCCTTACCCCTTACCCGTGACAGTTGAGGAAATAAAATTTTTATGTATAATGCAAATATTTTAAAAATTTCTTACTTTACAAAAAATTATTTTTATACACTAAAAATAAATTTCTCTAGCACTCACGGGTCGGAGCCATCTTATTCATTAATTAATATTATATATGAGTATATATCGGTAAATATATATATGTTTAAACATATAGAGGTTATATTTGAGGTAGTCTTCTTTAGTTATTATTAAAAATACATTATATATATATATATATATATATATATATATATATATATATTCAAAGTTTTCTAAATTCTCATTAAATTCTCCTAAGGCGAAAATTTAAAATTAATTGAAATAATGGCCCCCAAAGGCAAGAGGAAATGTGTTTTCAATAAGGACCTTGAGAAAGAATACCCATATATGAAAAAGACATTTACGGAATCATGTGTTCGTTGCAACATATGTTCTTCCAGCTTTAATATCAGTCATGGAGGAAGAACAGATATTACACAACATTTAAATACTGAAAAACATAAAACTGCTTTGCGTGCCAGTGCATCAAGTTCAACACTCACAACGTTTTTCAGAAATGACATTTTTGGTGACAAAGAACTTAAATTAGCCGCGGCTGAAGGAGCATTTGCCTATCACTTAGTGCAACATAATCAATCTTTCAAATCTATGGATTGCTCTTCAAAATTAATCAAGACTTGTTTTGACCCTAAGTTTACATGTGCCCGTACAAAAGCGGAGGCAATTGTATTAAATGTCTTTACTCCAATAGCTATATCGGAACTGCAGACTGATATTCGAGAAGCCAATTTTATTTCGATTATGACCGACGCTTCAAATCACAAGGACATAAAAATATTCCCAGTACTTGTTAGATATTTCCAACCTGTTAAAGGGATTCAGATGAAACTTTTAGAAGTAAAATCATTGCCCTCGGAAACATCTAACACAATCTCTGCATTTTTAATTGAATGCTTAAAAAATATGAATGCAAAAGAAAAAACAATAGCTCTCTGCGCAGATAATACTAATTGCAATTTTGGGGGTATATCTAGAAAGGGCGTTAACAATGTTTTTACAAAACTCAAGGAGGACTTGGGACATGGTTTAGTTGGAATAGGATGTTCTGCTCATATCATTCACAACACTATTCAGACAGCTGCTGATGCTCTTCCTATTGATATTGAAGGCATCGTTTCAAAAATATATTCTCATTTCTATATATACACAGTAAGAGTTGAAAAACTTAAAGAATTTTGTGAATTTGTTAATCAAGAATACAAGCAAATATTAGGATATAGCAAAACCAGATGGCTTGCTCTACTCCCTGCGGTTGAACGTCTTCTGACAATGTATGCCCCTTAAAATCATTTTTTGAGTCACAAGAAAAATGCCCTTTTGTGATAAAATCATTTTTTGAAAATCCTTTATCTGAAGCATGGCTTTACTTTATCCACAGTCAAGCGTCCACTTTTCACATGACTATTGAAAAGATTGAAGGGGATACAATTACAATTTTCGAAGTAATGTCAGCATTAAATGATTTACAAAATAATATGGCCTCTAAGAGCGAAGACTGCTTTATTCCATTAGCTGTAACAACGATTCTTCAAAAATTGGTAAGAGAAGGCCTGGAATCAGAAGTTGCAAAATTTAAACAGTATGTTCATACATTCTACAAAACTGCCTTTGATTATTTATCTAAATGGATCAATCCACTTAAAAACTTAAAACAATTTACTTGGGTAACACTAAAGAGAATACCGTGCTGGGAGGAAGTAGCAGAAACTCTTAAGTTTATTCTCGAACTCATCCCTACCTTAACAATAGACGAGACTGCACTTTATGACGAATATGTGTTCGTTAAACAGTATGTGACCCCAGAAATGTTGGACAATTGGAATTCAAAGAAAACATCTCCTGGTGATTGTTGGGTCGAAATCATTTCGCACTTTCAAGCTAAAAATGTGCCATATTCTAATATCCTGAAAATGGTTGAATTTCTTCTTTGTTTACCAGGAACTAATGCTCCAACAGAAAGAGTATTTTCTGCTATGAACTTGATTTGGACAAGTGAAAAAACTCAACTGTCTGTGAAAACTTTGAAAGCAGTGTTAATAAACAAATTTAATTTCGATTATACGTGTTCCGAATTTTACAGAATGTTGCTTGGTGAAATTGATATTCTAAAAAAAATACATTCATCTGAAAAATATTTGTGATACTTCCATTGCCCTTAATAAGCGGTAAGTATATATATATATGTACGGACTACCGTACTATAAAATAATGCTATTATAATCTTTATTGTAATTAATAAAGCTAGAACTCTTTGGAGGCAAAAGCTATTATTATTATACAAGGAGAAACAAAGCTCCAACAGTTATGTGTATTATGATGTACGGTAAAAATATGCTTACATCTTATAAAATCACACACATAACTATGTTTATTTCTTTTTGTATGTTATTTAAAATTGAAACAGCCAATAGAACGTCTTTCTCCTCCCGGCAATATCTGAAGCCCAAGGAGAGAAGACGCCAGCCAGTTAGTGAGGCCCCGACATCAGAGCCGTTACCAAGTGTCCCGGGCATCGCCCGGGCACACAAAATACATTATTTTTGTAATAAAACTAAAGGTGTTAGATTATTATTAATGTTCTTATAATAAGATCTTTTAAGTGTCATTTGATACGCTAAGTTGCTTCACCTGTGAAATAATAAGATACAAATTAGAAAGAACGGTGAAAGTGATCTAGTAATGAACATGGCATTATATTACATGCCCCACATTGCAAACTGTTCTAAAATAAAATGTATATAATATGGGGATTTAAGTATTCACGAAAATATATTTAAAGGGTCTGTGGCCCACTCCTTATTTATTATACAAAATAAAAATTATCTATTATTATGTGTGAAAACAACAATATAAAAAGAATATTAATAAAGAAAATAACATCAACTATTTTTCTATACACCTTCCATCTTATTAATTATTGTACCCGAGGTATGAGTGATCTAATTCTAGGTTTAATTGATTAATGATCTCATTATCTCGTGCTACATGTGATGCCCCCAGTATCGTGACTTAAAAAAATACCAACCTGTCTGATAAAAAGGGTCAAAGGATAATAATAAAAATAATAATAATAATAATAATAAAATAACGCGGTGATAATGAATGAAAGTGTTCAGTAATGAGTACTCAAGTGAAGTTATTAAAAAAGTAAGTCTTGAGGTTCAATATTGATAATGCTAAAAAACGTAAGCGATAACGTGAAGAAAATTTCCTTTTGTAAAAGAAAATAATAAAGTCGTTATCCAGTAAAAATAGTGCTTTCAAAAAAAAAAAAAAAAAAAACCGCGCTTTTCAAAAAAAAAAAAAAAGAAAAAAAAAGAACAAAAATTGTGGAGTGTTCAACTCTCTGGCTGGGAGGAAGAAAATTGGGGAAGGAAAATAAAAAAAAAAAAAATACCCCCCAACATACCCTCGCCGCCTGCTAAAAATAAACAAAAGTTCTATAGGCTTAACTCCAAAATTTGGGTAAATCAAAAGACATAACACCGAAGACCCCAAAATATGCAAATTCGCCTCTATGCAGAAACGAAATAAGGCTCAAAATTGCCTGGCTGTTAAAGAACCTAAGCCACTCGTAACGTTGTTCAGAGAATACAGGAAAGAACATAGAAATTCTTCTCCCGCGCAAATGGTATTTTGTTTTTGTAGTGAAAATTTAATCTTATAATTATTTTGTTTTATTAAAAAGTAGTTAAAATGTATTATAATTCGGCGCAGAATGATGTTATAGAATAATGGAAAATCAGATAGACTTCTTTTTGTCTTATGATAATGATAGGAATCTTGTGTATATTTAAATAAACGTTTACAATATGTAAGAAGGTGGGAATCCCCCATCCTTCGGTACTCTTATCCCCCAAAATCGGGTAGGGATGGAGGTTGAAGTGTGATACGAAGATGCTTGTAAACGGCCTTGTTAGGAGTGTCCGTAGAAATAAAGAAAGACAACTGTAATAATTTTTAGGTATATTAAAATTTATATTTTAAATTATCTAATATGTGCAGACCTTGCGTCTAGGGGTTTTAAATGCATGCCTGGAGATCTCCATATTTTAAAAATTATTGTATTTTATTTATTAAGTATGATAATTAGATTAGGATGTTCGGTTCTTCTGATTAAAAATTTAATGAAACTATTAGAATTAGTAATATACGAATTTATTTTGTGTTATTAGAAAATCGATCTGCTTAAAAGTATTTTTATAATGTTTTATGATGCCGTCTAATTAATATATTTTTTGAATTAATATGAAATCACATTTAAAATCTATATGAAGGAACGAGAGATATAACGTTCTTTCTGTGTACCATATGAGAGTGGGAGGAGCTATGAGCTCCTATATGCCTCTGACGTCATTCACGAGAGGGTGTAGGCCTTAGACAAATTGGCGTGTATCTAAAAATGAAATAAATTCTACGGGATATTTATGTCAACTTTGAAAAAAAAAAAAATTTTAATGTATTTTTTTTAATTGAAGGCTGGGTGTTCTTGCTTAGCCCGGAAATCACCATGATGTACGGACTACCGTACTATAAAATAATGCTATTATAATCTTTATTGTAATTAATAAAGCTAGAACTCTTTGGAGGCAAAAGCTATTATTATTATACAAGGAGAAACAAAGCTCCAACAGTTATGTGTATTATGATGTACGGTAAAAATATGCTTACATCTTATAAAATCACACACATAACTATGTTTATTTCTTTTTGTATGTTATTTAAAATTGAAACAGCCAATAGAACGTCTTTCTCCTCCCGGCAATATCTGAAGCCCAAGGAGAGAAGACGCCAGCCAGTTAGTGAGGCTACGACAACTGAGCCAAGTGTCCCGGG